>JASPKZ010000042.1:1800000-2087500 GCA_030220185.1 Diploptera punctata
AATGCTAATTCAAATTTGCTATGCAGTTACTACTCTAAGATACACGTGTTCTTTTAAATTGAGGGAAATGCAGGATAGTGCATACACATTTTTATTTTTCAAAAATGAAAAATAAGCAGTATCCTCCCTTTATGATTTTTTTCATAGCAAATCATAACGACCCTGAATCTCAAATTTCATGAGAGAATATTTAAAATGCATCATAAGGAGCATTTTTAGAAAATATTAAAAAAATAGTTTAAAAAATCATAATTGTGAAACAATTCTACTTAAAAACACCAAACTTCACAGAAACACTTCTTTAAGCACATGATGCATGTAGTAAAATGTTCATAACAATAAGATGAAAAAAAAATGAAATTCACCAGTCGGTCACCTTAAGGATGTTGAAGACTGCTAATAATGGGTTAATACCATTTTCAAAATCTCGTTTTTAATATCATTACGATAAAGGGAAAAGCTTAGTTTTTATTAATAGCTATGTTTCCAGGTTTCCTGATATGAAATCAAAGTACTAGTAGAAATTACTCTACTGCTTTATTTTCATATTTAATTATCAGATCAGACTTTCGTGCTTTATAACTGCTATTTTTACTTAGCGAGCATTGGTTCCTTATGTCACGCTGGTTGTTGAAGGTCACTTGAAATTATGTGGTGCCATTTAATATCTTTTATCCTATGAGTGAAATAATACATGTAATTAAATTGTTTATTGAACATGAACATTTATTGTTACGAATAGCTGCACATTTAACAAGGCACAGACATAATGAGACACTTTGTATAGGCCATTACAAGCTTGTTACATTGAGTTATATCAGTTTTATCTATAAAATAATTCGCATATGGCAGAAATCTTTGCATGTTTGAGGGTTTCAATTATTATCTGCTTTTCTGATTGTAGTTGGTGAAATATTTAAAAACAAAACTCCATTCTGTTCCATTCCATTAACTTGGTTTAACCTCTCACCTTATAGGTACTTTTACATGCCACACGCCACTCGGGCCTTACATTAGCACTATTAAAAATATCTCAGCCATTAAAAATATTGAAAACTGATTTTTAGAAAATTACTGTTATATTGACAAATAGGCATAGATATCTGGCGCAACATAAAACCTGACATGTCAACTTTTATTAAAAATATCAATTCGTATTATTTTTGTTAAGTTCTACCTCCTGTGTTCTTATTTTAAAACTGTGATATTTTCCATCATATTGTTTATTTTATTTTTATTTATTATTAATATTAATATTATTATCATGAACAAATAACAGAAATAGGATCGGTTTTGCGCCAGTTTAAGCTATGTATTATATATGGGGAAACCTGGCGCAATACAGTTACCTCTGTTGGTGAAACTGACGCATAGTCTATCACTTTATCATTTGTTGTATTGCTTAGGTAAAGTTATTTATATGCATAGTACCTCTACGTTGAGTGTCAAAATTATACAGATAATAGACAACTGTAAATGAGTACTTTGAGATATATGGTGCCAATGATCCGGAAGATTTGGCGCGAGAAAAGTCGTTTAACACACTGTTCTGTTGTATGTGGCTTGAAGTTCAGATCTCATTGTGCCTAAATGTGCATTTTCAACCATTGCATTGCTTCCTTATCTTAAAATGCTCATCTTACAATCCTCTACTATCTGTGATAATTTTGAACATAACTATTAGCGAAACCTGATATAGCATGCTAATTATGTATCTCTGTCCTTGTATTACGTGAAAATTGTCCATCATATATTTATTAGTGTAATACAATTACATTTTTCTCCAATATTTTGCATTACTTTAATAGACATGTCAAATTTTGAATGTTGGCTCCTCAATAATCTCATAGGCTATCATTGCAGTGAAAAGTTATGTATAATAGGACTATAAATTAGCCCGATGAAGTTAGACATGCTATAGATTATACAAGGTGGGCCAAAGTCACTACCTATTACATAGTTTAGAAGTATTTTTTAATATATTAAATTTGGGAATTTTTAACATTATGAGGTTTTATTGATAAGAATCAAATGAATCATAAATTCTTCTTACCTCATACTTTTATGTTTTTTAAACACAGCACCGCAGTATCGGCGACCATCGTCACCATCATCAGCTCTTTTCACGGCTGTCATTTTTTTTACCAGCAAAAGAAAATATTGACAGTCATGAAAGCAGCTGATGATGGTGACGATGGTCGCCGATCCTGTGGTGCTGTGTTTAAAAAACATAGAAGTATGAGGTAAGAAGAATTCACGATTCATTTGATTCTTATAGATTAGAAGTACACTGCTCAAAACAATTAGAGGAACACTTGTAATAAATTGAATAAGTAATTGTTTTTTAAAGCTGTGATGCTGAAAGTTGGACAATATGTAAATTGAATTATTCATTTTATCATTGGATACAAATTTTAAAGATCCATGGCCTAAATACAGAGACATTACCTCAAATAACAAATATAGAGAATTTTTTTATTTTGGAAGGCACTGGCCACTTCTGATTGGTAAGCTTCCTGATGTTGCTATAGTGACGAATGTTGATTATTGCCTTGTTTATTGAAGTCTCTGTCAAAATGAGGCATTTAAATGAGTTTGAAGTGTATCATGCCCTACATCTTTTACGACAAGGTCAATCTCTGCGACAAGTGGCTAGAGAGCTTGGGGTTTCTCCTTCCGTGGTGTCCAGGTTACGCAACAGGCACAAAAAGACAGATCAGTATTGTAGAAGACGTGGCCAGGACCGTCAATTTAAAACAAGCCCCTAGGATGACAGATACGTTGTTCTTTCTGCTCTTCGACAGCGTACAAAAACTGCAAAAGACCTGCAGAATGACCTTCATATGGCTTCCGGAATCCGGGTTTCAGACCAAACCACAAGGAACATATTATGGAAAGAGAATATTCGTCCAAAAAGGCCCGTTAAAAAACCACGCTTAACAAATGGGCATAAGGCACCAAGACGTACGTATGCTGAAAACCATGGTGATTGGAACCTGAACCAGTGGGAGTCTGTGCTCTTCTCTGACGAATCCAGGTATCGTCTTACACGTTGTGATGGTCGATTGAGAGTGTGGGGATGGCCAGGAGAAAGATTTTCTGCAGAGGCTGTACAGGAAATTGGTAGATTCGGAGGAAGTTCCATAATGGTGTGGGCCGGAGTTATGTACAACAATCGTACGGACCTTTTACTTGTTCCCCAGCGACTGAATGTTGTCCGGTATATCGAGCACGTTCTGGAAGAGCATGTAGTACCTGCTGCCATTGGAGTAGGCCCTGGATTTATGTTTATGCAGGATAATGCCAGGGCACATTCTGCGGCTGTCACCAGGGATTTCCTGAGGAGGAATGAAATTGAGGTAATGGAGTGGCCAACGGTCAGCCCAGACCTCAACCCTATTGAACACTTGTGGGATCTTCTAGACAGGAAGGTCAGGAACCGACATCAAGCTCCACAAACTCTGCAGCAACTTGGAGATGCTCTGAAGGGAGGAATGGGAGAATATCCCGCAAGAGGAAATCCAGAATCTTATTGGGAGCATGCCACGAAGGTGCCAAACTGTCATCGAATGTCGTGGAGGCCATACACGATACTAACTTTATATAACGAGTGTTTAACTTTAAAAAATAAGCACAAGATTCAATTGTTTACATAGCGGAATTATTTGAAAAGTTAATTGTCAGCGTTATTCATTTGTTTTTACTGACATGAGCAATAAATAAATAAATAAATAACCACAAATAATGTACTTTATTAATTTCATGTTTGTACCTTTATCCAATGAAAAAAATATTTGCATATTTCATAGTGTTCCTCTAATTGTTTTGAGCAGTGTAGTAATGGGTAGTGACGTTTGGCCCACTCTGTATATTTATTTTTTCTAGCCCTTCATACATAAATTAATGTACAGTACATAAATTAACACATCAATTTATCTGGAAAATATTTAAGAAATAAAGTAAATTTATTTTCATTTATTTGTTCTTAATTAATGTTATACTTAAGAAACGTAATAAACCGGGAGATTCGGTATAAATAACTTCTCCGAACCGATTTTAACTGTAGGAAACTTCCTGCTTTCTATATGGGACTCAGGACCAATCTGGATACGAATGAATAAAGAAAAGTATTCCATCCTCCGATTCCCAGAATCCAACCCGGTCTGTCAACTCTATTAAATCAGATTCTTTAAAAAATTAAGGTTATTTATCTATGCGATTTCAACATTTGTCGGTGCAGTTTAAAGTGTTTCTTTGTAACAAGTGAAATCGAATGCAAAGTCGAGGTCTGAAGACTTAAATAGGACTGTTTAAATATTGTTCAATGATTGTATACATGTTGAAATGGATACCAGGATCTTAATATGAGGCGCTCAGAATACAAGTGGTTTTAAGTCTAAAAAATCTGTTTTTGTGATATTGAGAGTTAAAGGGATAGGCCTATGTGATTTAAAAATTCAGCGTATATTTTACAAATCAAAATTCGGTTTATTTGTAAAAATAACATAGTCTTTTACTTACTCCATGTGAATTTGAGGACATAGAATAAACATTTGAGTCATAATAATGTTTTAAATAAATAACTATGGACTTACTTTAGTTGTCTGCTGAAAAATAAATATTATTAAACAAAATTTAAATGCTTCTTAAATCATAAAAAAAAGTTACTTTTTCCATGACCATTTCTCGAATGTATCTACTTTTTTTTTTATTTCCTTACACATTCAAACATGAAACAATGTATAATTATCATCAGCTTCTACATCATTTTGAGCAAGTATGATTGACGTGGGTTTGAAATGATGGGAAAATGATTAAAGAAAGCGTGGTGGATGGGAGGAATGAAAGACAGCAAATCCAACAAATATTTCTTATCAGCATTAGTAACTGCACGTCGCTGGGTGTACCAGATAATATTGTTCTATTTAACTCATGCCCCAAATGGGAGTCAATGACCAATCACATTTCAATGATTTTTTATTTACACCGATCACCGTCGTTTTTCACCTCGATTTTATCAGTTTAATTTTATCACTGTAAAATCAAGCTCCTCCTTTTTAACATTCTGAATGGGTCATAGCATTATTTACCAGATTGTATATATAGTGCACGAATCTAACTTTATCGTGGTTGCGGGAGATAATATAAAAACATTTGTAGCAATTGATTATACCACAACAAAAAAACACTGTTTGCACTTTCTTAAACGTATTTTTTCCCAGGTAATAACGTCCCAGAAAAATATAATTGACATATTTACATCATAGGACATCAGAAATTAATTAATATACAGTTTGATATGTTTCTTTTTTCTCCACTAGGGCGCATTCTTACAGTATTGCGATCCTTTGTCAATAAATAATATGATCTGGTTGCAGTGATAAACAAGTGAAACATAACGTTTCTCGTTTGGTTTTCAGACATCGCCATTTACATTAAATATATAAATGTTTTAAAATAACTGTATTAAAATAATGATTTGTGAGTAAACATCTTAATTTTATTCGTAAAATAATAGTCCTAACAAATGCCAGGAGTGATTTCCAAATTCTCTAGATAAATTCACGGCTCACTTCGTGACTCGTGAATTTATCGATAATTTGGAAATCACTGTGGCATTACTTGTGATAACTGTTTTGTGATAACTGTTGCGCTGGTCATCCTTTGCCTTTCGTTTCCAAATTAACTTCATAGAATTCTATGTCCGGATGAAGACTGATTTTATATTTGAATGAAATGTACGGCTCAACTGCACTTCTACTATCTCAAAAAATTTCTGTTATATTGTTGTAAACTATAGCTTTTGTTCTGTACTCCATGATTTTCTAATATTTTAAAACGTTTTAAAACAATTTTTATAACACTATTAGACAATTTTAAAGTATTTATTTAGATACGCAAATCGCAATATTATGAGACTGTTAGACTGTTGACGCTAACTGCTATTTTCTCCACAGAGTATATTACTTAGTCTATGATTTTTCTATCGCTGTTTTGGGTTATCGCTGGTTGGATCAGCGTTAGGGAGTGATAAGTAAGTGTACACCCATTTTTAATAAACGTTTGATAACTTACTATTATGTTTGTGGATTATCATTCAATGATAACGTTATCGCTGCTACTTCTAACTGCTACCGTGTATTCGCAGTTCTTTGCAGTTTTGAGATAGTGTAAGTGCAGTTTTTCCAAATGTACTTCCTTTTTCATACTTTAGCCATCGCATTTGTAGTCAATTGACATTGTGGTCATCAACAGTTTTCTTTAGATTCACAATAGCTTCTTCCAATTTCTTGGTTGACAAGAAGTCACTATGTTTTCTCTCGGATTCCTTCACAATGTCTTGTGAATAAACATGTGTAACTTCCCTACTCTTTGCTTTTATCAAGCCAAAATCAGGTATGAATGTCCTGACACTAAATTGGGGAATAACTTCAATGTACATACCTGCGACTTGTAGTAGGTTTTTCAATGCAAGTGCCATTTTTATATACCGATTCCGTCCAGTGCAGCTGTCGGAATACAAGATCACATGCTTACAATGTTTTGCATGTTCTTTTAGATGTTTTGCTGGGCAAGGTGAAATATCGTGTGATCCTCGTCCCCCTTCAGTTTCATTACAAATGTACATAAAACCATTATTTTCATGGAATGAATGCACTCCAAATTTGTAAACACGTTATTTTACTTTCATTTTCTTCTGAAGTATCTTTTCTATCCATAGTAATTATAAGTTCGTGTAACAGAACATCAAGGAATTGAGCGTGGACTTGCTTCACTTGTTTTCTGAATTAATAAACAACTGATTCAGTGGTCTTGTAAAGTGCTGCCAACTGAAGACGTACAATTCAACTATGGACTTCATTCACTAGTCTTCTGATTAAGTGCTATACTGGAGAGTGTAACAAAACTCTAATAAAAAAAATGGACTGACTTCCACCATTTGTATTCTGAGTACCTCATATGAAGCTAGTCTGGCTGTAGAAAATTATTATGAGTAACGAAGCATAATTATTTTAAAAATATATTTATGTTTAATAAATATGAGGAATATTGTTATTAGTGGCGCTGCCATTCACAAAAAAGCGAGTGAAGGATGTTTTATATATGTTCATCAGTAAGGGGTGGAAGCGCTTATATTCAATAATATACATCAAACTGTTACACATGACTTCAATTCACTCCTTATACTTTACTAATATATCACCATCAGGCAATGTGATGGATAAGTTGGTTCAAGAAACATACAGAACACATTTTTATCAAAATAAGATAATTTTAGCTACATTTATCGTTGATAACACACACACCTACACCCTCACACACACCATCACCCTTTCTCTCTCTCTTTAACTTCACATATGTCGAATTGTGCGAACTTGCCTCGCTCGCCTTGATATAAATATAGTTATATAAAGTTAATTGTTTTGTTTTTTAATATATAGAATAATTTTACAAAGGTTTGAATAGTTCATTATAACATTGTTAATTAAAAGTATTAATAATCTTTTGTGGTACATATTTTTTAAAACGTAATCTCAATTTTTTCATTACTCTGTACATAGAAATGAGTTTATTTCTGCAAACAAGGTTGCAGAATCGTTTTAGTTACATTGTATTATTGTATGATTAATTTCATTTGTATGCTCTGATAGTGAAATTTATTTTAGAGAAAAAAAAGTGTTACATAATATTTTTTATTTTTGTATAAAAATGTGACCTACAGGTTATTAACTCTTTCGAATCCAATGCATGTTATAAAGAAAAAAATCTAAATGTATTTTTTTATAATTAGTTATTTCAAGATATTTTAATGTTAATTTTAAAACATTCAGTTTTTGCCAGAAAATGTCTAAAGTAGGATCATGATTTTGTAATTTGGCATTGTTTCCATGTCATCTAAATACAAACTCAAATACACGGCCTACAATTACAGAAACAAAATCTTAATAACTACCATCGTTTCCTGTTTCTATGACAGCTGTAATAATTATTTAAACAAGTTACAACAAACAGAGGGTTAATAACGAGACGTTCAAGTTAGAAGATGACCCTAGGAGTTTTTTAAGACTCACGAGTTGCTAATAGTTATTTAGGCGACTAGTTACAAAAGCAGAGGTTCAATAACGAGATGCTCATGTTAGAACACGACCGAAGGGAGAGTAGCGAGTTTTTAAACCTGATTTTGTGACGTGTTATATACAATATTTTATCTACGTTAGAACACGACCAAAGGGAGACTAGTGAGTTATTAAGCCTGATTTTGTAACGTGTTGTCTACAATATTTTATTACGTTCAGACTATTTTAGTATATGTTGTATATTTAGTATATTTAATAAAATTTAATTATTGCGGAAACGATATTTTAGGGAAAGAGTAATGTAGGCTTTTGAGGAAAAAAAGATACGCCAACAAACTTTGTCATATTCTACAATTTTGGGTGCTAATTTCATAATTATGTCAATTTAATGTAAAAATGAGTGGAAAATACGATTTTCACGGTTCATCAGGAAAAAAATTAAAAGCAGTCCTAGATACAACTATTAATATACTTTTAGAAAAGTCAAAGAAAGTTTATTTATGCAGTCAAACAAGAATCATCATTAAAGTGTATTTTACGTTTTGTTGAATCTGTATTTTATATTTTGATAGCGTGTTTTGTTAAAATAAAAAGTATAGGCTTTGTTGTCTTGTAACTACAAACTAAAGCGCCACTGATTGTTATAATAGTCGATACAGATCATTTTGTAACGTTTATCGACAATGTTTTATTTACGGTACGTTTCAAATATTCGATATTTATTTTTAAAATACAGGAAACAAATTTATTGTAAATTGCAGTTTATTCGATTGATCAATAGCATACTCGTTCCTTTTCACGATTTAATTTAACAAACGCTAGATCTACTTCCATTCAACAAAACAATTTATCAAATCCAAGTTTAAGGAAAGCATTGATCTCACTTCTACAAAATACTGTACATGTGCACGGTCATCTAGAAGAGAAACTGGCAGCTTTCCGGCTGATGATTGTCTCACAGAACACCTGTACCACATGCATGTAATAAAATGGTATACTGTGCAACAACAGCACTGCCATGAACTTTGAACACCTGAGAAAATGTAGTGCAGTCCAGACATTATGGAGTGAGACAAATGGACAATATATTGGGAAGCAAGAAGACAAATGACAATTGTTCCACGAAATGTCTGAGCATTGGCTTAAATAATAAACGATCTCATTTGTTTCACAGTGCGAGTTTTCCCAACTTATTGTCCAGGTTAATAATGGAAATAGCAACAAAGTGCACTGCTACAAGAGTATGTTTTAGGTTTTAAAAACTTTCAATGCATGTTTTTGCGTTTTATGGGAATATAATTATTAACTTTTTTTTGCCTATTAACGATCATTTTAGACCTATGCTAAGATGCCCTAATTAAATAGTGATACAACAATTAAATGAGTCTATTTGTTATTTTTATTGTTACAGTCTCAGCCGCGGTTGACTAATGGTTTTGTTCCTTGCCTCTGATCACGAGAGTCGCGGGTTCAAACCTGACCCGGTTGGATGGATTTTTTTAGGATGGAAAATCTAAAGAGCAAGTCCTCCGGGAGGAACTTTAAATCGTGGATCCCGAGTTTGAAGATTTTAGGGCTCGTATAAGAACCTTTTCTATTATTAAAAGTTAGTAAATTATAATTGCATTTAGTTATAATATCTTGAGAACAATTGTTTCATATCAAAAGTAGATAAACAACTGAAAATAAACGGCTAACGAATACACTATGATAATAGTTTTATTAATCGTCTTTCAACAGAAAATTTACAACAGCAATTACAGCTGATGTTGAGTGATTCCGGGTTCTGTGGCCGTGGTCCATAGTTGGTGTTGATACCAGACGTTTCGCCCTCAACTGCGGAGGGCATCTTCAGTGGCGAGTGCTTCTAGGCGTGTTTCCTGGTCGGAAGCTCTACTTAGAGTGAACGCTGCGGGTGTTGTATTGATACTAGTGGTGGGAGCAGGGTGAGCGGGCGTGGCTCTTGCTGATTGGCTAATGGTCGTCTCCTTGTTGTCCCTAGTGTTGATGCATTTATTTTCTAGTGTACGGTACCAGGCCTTAGACAGTTTAATACCTTCCTCTTTTCTGTTAATATTTTCCTTATGCTTGTGTATTTCTATAGCCTCTCGATATAATCTAGGGAAATAATAGGAAGTTGTGGCTAAAACTTGTGTATCATCGAATAGAATCTGGTGTCCATTCATAATGGCATGTTCTGCTACAGCCGATTTATCCATTTCTCCTTGTCTGCAGTTTCTTTTGTGTTCTGATAAACGGGTGGCTATACTTCTTTTTGTGGTCCCTATGTATGGTTTACCACACGAACAAGGAAGTCGATATACGCCGCAAGTGGAGAGAGGTGGCCGAGGATCCTTAGCTGAGCGAAGGCAGTCTTCTATTTTTCTTGTAGGTCTGTAAACTGTTTTTATGTTGTATTTTCGTAGGAGTTTTCCGATACGATCTGTGACTCTTTGTACATATGGTAAGTAGGCTATGCTGGTTGAGGGTGTGTTATCCATTCTGACGTGCTGTCTTCGTGGATGTATGGTTTGTCTTATTTCCTTGGATGTGTAGCCATTTTTCTGGAAACAATTGAACAGATGGTGTTGTTCTTGTTTAAGGTGTTGTGGTTGGCATAACTTAGTCGCTCTGTCGAACAGTGTCTTAATGACACCTCGCTTTTGTCTTGGATGGTGGTTGGTTAGAGTCTTTGTGCAGATATCGGTCTGTGTGTGTAGGTTTTCTGTAAACTGTATGTTGAATTTCCCATTGCCAGTCCTTATTATTTGAACATCCAGGAAAGGAAGTCTTCCATTATCTTCTTTTTCCATAGTGAACTGTATTTTGTTGTGTCTGTGTTAAGGTGTTGAAGGAAACGTTCCAATTCTTCACTGCCATGTCTCCATACTACGAATGTGTCATCAACATAGCGAAACCAATGTTCTGGAGACTTGGGAGCTGTTTTTAGTGCTTCTGTTTCGAATTTCTCCATGAAGCCTGCATTCAACTAGCAATTACAGCTATTATTATTATTATTATTATTATTATTATTATTATTATTGTTATTATTATTATTATTATTATTATTTTATTTAGTTGCCATGAAAACAATGAGAATTAAAACATAGTCTTTGTTCATATTTTGATTTCGGTTGTTCTTCTTGATCTTCTTTCGATGTAAAATACATATCCTTGTTCAGGCCTCTTCCTTGTCGATATTCAGCCGTTCTCTACCCATCTTTTAGAAGGTCTGCTTCTTTCAATCTAGATGTCTATATTCTTTCATTCTTTTTACTATCACATGTTCGTTCATTTGAACAGTTTATTCTAGTATTTTTAATACTTTTGGGATATTATGAATTTTAGAATTTGCTTTGGTACCTGGATTAAATATTCTGTCATATAATGTTTTTATTTGAAACATTCTTTGAGTCTTCACTTCACAAATGCTCACTTTTTGTTTAGTTTTTTCTGTATGAGCTCTAGTTTCCGCTAAACATACATTATTGACCTATTCGCTATTTTATAAATTCTTATATTGTATCGAAATATATATAAGTTATATTTTAGATTTGTGTTGTCTTATTGACTTTCCTTTTTACTTTCTAGTATAAATTTTCGTTGCATATTTTCCGGTTCAGTAGACTTTTCTTACATCCTACAGATTTCTTTCGAGACCGCTACATATTCAATTATATATATATATATATATATATATATATATATATAATATATACTAGCTAATACCCGGCGTGCGCTGCTACTCATAAATAAATGCTAATATATTTTTACCACCAGCCGTGCACTGTTCGGGAATCTGCTTATCCCGATATTCTTGGCATTAATGAAAGACAAAAATGGTTATTGTGAGTTATCCGTAGAAGATAAACATATGCTGTCGCAGCCTTTTTTGTAGAGTTTTTTTGAGATGTTCAATTCTGTGTACATTAATTTGGTGTATTTGTTATGGTTTAGGCAGCGTAAGCCATTTAAGCGTCAAAATTTATTTCACGTTTTTCACTACAAAGGGTGATTTTTAGGGGTGAAGGGCTTGAGTATTACAACTTCCTTATGTCCTATGTCCATCCCAGGAACCTCCTGAAAATTTTTCAAAAAGCCCCATCTCAATCGGATGAACAGTTTGGAGAGCACGCTTGTCCGGGAATCAACTTATCCCGATCTTCTTGGCATCAATGAAAGACAAAAATAGTTATTGTGAGTTGTCCGTAGAAGATAAACATATGCTGCCGCGGACTTTTTTTTAGAGTTTTTTGAGATGTTCAATTCTGTGTACACATTAATTTGGTGTATTTGTTATGGTTTAGGCAGCGTAAGCCATTTAAGCGTCAACATTTATTTCACGTTTTTCACTACAAAGGGTGATTTTTAGGGGTGAAGGGCTTGAGTATTACAACTCCCCTATATCTATGTTCATCCCCGGAACCTCCTGAACATTTTTCAAAAAGCCCCATCTCAATCGGATGAACAGTTTGGCAGAGCACGCTTGTCCGGGAATCGACTTATCTCGATCTTCTTGGCATCAATGAAAAACAAAAATGGTTATTGTGAGTTATCCGTAAAAGATAAACGTATGCTGTCGCGTACTTTTTTGTAGAGTTTTTTTTGAGATATTAAATTCTGTGTACATTAATTTGGTGTATTTGTTATGGTTTAGGCAGCGTAAGCCATTTAAGCGTCATAATAGGGACGTTATTTTACGTTTTTCACTACAAAGGGTGACTTTTAGGGGTGAAGGGGTTGAACATCACAACTCTCTTATAGCCTATGTTCATCCCGGGAATCTTCTGAACATTTTGCAAAAACCCCATCAAAATCAGATCAACGGTATGGCCGCGCATAGAATATGAACAAACAAACAAGCAAGCACTGATTTTTACACGCTTTATATTAGCTTGACCTGTATCTATCTATCTATCTATCTATCTATCTATCTATCTATCTATCTATCTATCTATATATCTATCTATCTATCTATCTATCTATCCATCTATCTATCTATGTAACGGAATCTTTCAACGCGATTTTCACCCACTTAAAATCATTGGATCGACTAAACTTTGCATACTTGTAAAAGACCCGTGCCAATATAATAATTTCATATTTTTTTTCTATAATCATGGCCAGAATCATAAAAAAATATAAAAAAGTGTCTTTGTATCTTATGTAACGGAATTTTGTTAACACGATTTTCACCCACTTAAAATCATTGGATCGAACTTGAAAACTTTGCATACTTGTAAAAGACCCGTGCCAATATAATAATTTCATATTTTGTTTCTATAATCATGGCCAGAATCATAAAAAAATAATAAAAAACGTGTCTTTGTATCTATGTAACGGAATTTTTTAAACACGATTTTTCACCCACTTAAAATCATTGGATCGACTTGAAATTTTGCATACTTGTAAAAGACCCGTGCCAATATAATAATTTCATATTTTGTTTCCTATAATCATGGCCAGAATCATAAAAAAATAAAAAAAACGTGTCTTTGTACCTATGTAACGGAATTTTTAACACGATTTTCATCCACTTAGAAACATTGGATCGACTTGAAACTTTGTGTACTTGTAAAAGACCCGTGACAATACAATAATTTCATATTTTGTTTCTAAAATCATGGCCAGAATCATCAGAAAAAAAGTGTCTTTGTATCTATGCAACGGAATTTTTGAACACGATTTTCACCCACTTAAAATCGTTGGATCGACTTGAAACTTTGTATACTTGTAAAATACCCGGTTTAATACAATAATTTCATGTTTTGTTTCTAAAACCATGGCCAGAAACATCAGAAAATAAAAAAAAACGTGTCTTTGTACCTATGTAACGGAATTTTTTAACACGATTTTCACCCACTTAAAATCATTGGATCGACTTGAAACTTTGTATACTTGTAAAATACCCGGTTCAATACAATAATTTCATATTTTGTTTCTAAAATCATGGCCAGAAACATCAGAAAATAAAAAAAACGTGTCTTTGTACCTATGTAACGGAATTTTTAACACGATTTTCATCCACTTAGAAACATTGGATCGACTTGAAACTTTGTGTACTTGTAAAAGACCCGTGACAATACAATAATTTCATATTTTGTTTCTAAAATCATGGCCAGAATCATCAGAAAAAAAGTGTCTTTGTATCTATGCAACGGAATTTTTGAACACGATTTTCACCCACTTAAAATCGTTGGATCGACTTGAAACTTTGTATACTTGTAAAATACCCGGTTCAATACAATAATTTCATGTTTTGTTTCTAAAATCATGGCCAGAAACATCAGAAAATAAAAAAAAAACGTGTCTTTGTACCTATGTAACGGAATTTTTTAACACGATTTTCACCCACTTAAAATCATTGGATCGACTTGAAACTTTGTATACTTGTAAAATACCCGGTTCAATACAATAATTTCATATTTTGTTTCTAAAATCATGGCCAGAAACGTCAGAAAATAAAAAAAAACGTGTCTTTGTACCTATGTAATGGAATTTTTTAACACGATTTTCATCCACTTAGAAACATTGGATCGACTTGAAACTTTGTATACTTGTAAAGGATCCTTAGCAATACAATGATTTCATATTTTGTTTCCAAAATCCTGGCCAGAATCATCAGAAAAAAAAATGAAAACTTATATAATAGGTTGTGGACTTATTGACTCTTTAGTCAACCGTATGAGCTCAGCTGGTAGAGCGGTGAATTGAGGCCATGAGAACCATAGTGATATAAGTGACATTTTTTACAAAAATGAGATAAATGCATAAAATTGTAGCCATAGAGATACAAGTACTTTCCATCACCTGCTGCCATCTAGAGAGGAATATGTTATGGTCTTCTTCTTATTCTTCCGAATGCAGTATTGGGTGATGATGTCCGTTCTGCGACTACAAAAACTGATCTATGTTATGGTTAACTACATAAACCATTAAATGAGCTTTGCTTAAGGTTCATACTGATACAAGTGACAACAGACACAATGGATTCAGTATGTATGATGAGAAAGGAAGACACTGAGAAACAAAAGGTTGAATGGTTGAAGATTCGGTGGATGAGGTACAACAAAAACTCTCCTTTGATAGTTCAGTTTAAGACCACACTGAATTCAGACATGCCTTTTCGACATCTTGATCTTCGTCGTAATGCAGTAGGACGGCCTCTACGATTCCCCAACACGCTAAGAACGCTGCGTGAAGGAGAGGTACCATTGAAAGCAGAAAAAATTAAAGATCTGCTTACCCTGCTCGATTTCATTCCTCCAATACACCATGGCTTTTGTCTTAACCTCAAAGCTTCTGCTTCTAACATCACTAACTCAGGAAGAGGTAGCGGAAGAGGACATGCACGAGGGCGTGGACAAGGACGAGGACATGGGCTTCGAGGAAACGGGCATGGGAGCTGTGAGAATATTGTTCCTGGAGAAGAATACTCAGATTCAGAGGAAATAAGTGATGAAAGTGATTAATCCTATCAGTGTTTATAGAGACAGAACTCTTATGTTTATTATTTGTTGTTGTTGTTGTTTTCAAATGCTGGGCCTTGGCACCGAAGCCATTAGCGTTCTTGCTCTCCAATATTTCTCTATTGTGGATCCAACAGGTAATACTTCACAGGTTTGTAGGTGTTCTTCATTCATTTCTTCGTCTTTATTGCATAGAGGACAATTTGGATTCGTGTAGATTCCTATTTTATATAAATGTTTGGCTAAATAGTCATGTTCTGTAAGCAGTCTAAATGTTGCTACTGTAGTTTTACGTGGAAATTCTGGAATAATATCTGGCTTCTTTACTAAAATATTCCATTTTTTGTTTTTGGCATTATTATTTTACTGTTGGCAGACTTACGTATTTCTGAGACACTGATCTTGAACTTGATGCAGATTTATACTTATTTGTAATGTATGTAACAATTTAACAAATGCATTCGTGATCACATTTATTAATTGCATTTAAAAGTTACATTAGCACTAGGCTATAATGTACATCATATTGCAAATACATACCTATTTAGAGTCATACTGATGCAAGTGCCATTGATAACAATAATATCAGGACCATACTGGTACAAGTAACGTTTAATTTAGGCTGTAATGGATAAATTACATGCATTATGTACCATATGTTCATTATATGAAGTATTTTATAGGTTGCACTTGAAAATAATAAAAGTTGTTTGATAAGGAAATTCAGTGAATTATTATTCTATTATAAACTTTCAAGTACTAATATCTCAAAACTTGATTTATGCTACTTAGATCACTATGGTTCTCATGGCCTCAATTCTAGTGGTATATAATTTCAGTAATCCATAGGTCGCTGGTTCAAATCCGGCTGGAAGGTTTTTTTTTAGAAGAGTATTACTTTTAGCTCACACTACAATAGTATCGAATTTAAATATATTTACATTTTTATCTTATTCTGTAAAATATTGAAACTAAAAAATAAAAAATAGATAATAGTTTTAAAAAACTAAAGCAACACGCTTTATTAGAAAACCGAACTAAAAAAATGAAAAATAATTTTAATTTCCAACACGCTTGGGATAAATAATTTTATCATCAAAAGCGTGGGGTGCTCTTTATGATTTTTACATTTTCTTCTTAGATACTTTACTTTTACCAATATCTGTTTATTATTAAATATATTAATTGATAAAGAGCACCCCACGCTTTTGATGGTAAAATTATTTATCCCAAGCGTGTTGGAAATTAAAATTATTTTTCATTTTTTTAGTTCGGTTTTCTAATAAAGCGTGTTGTTTTAGTTTTTTAAAACTATTATTTATTATACATAAGATAGTAGTAATAGGACTTTTTTAAACCTAAAGTAACATACAATGTTGTTTACAAATGTGGGTCGAACGGGCAGCAAGCCGTACGTGCTGTTGACAGTCCATATCAATAAAATAATGTCTAATAATAATATAAAGTAGATAGAACAAAACAAAATAAATAAAAAAAAACACAATAGACAACAATACAATTACATTATATATTAATTATTAGGTTACGTAAAATTATAAAGTATTAATGTTATTACACTTTGCTTACGTATTTATTTATTCACGAATGAGTGTTGTTCTTATTTTCCGCATTTTGTCCAGAAACTTATCCAGGTTTGTCCAATTTCCTGGGTTTACCATTAACTCGTAGCATGCCAATCTTTCACGATTTGAATTTATAAATCTGTCCAGTATCAACTGTCGCCTCCAATGATTCTCAATCGTTACATTTTTCTAATAATATATATTTCGTCTTCAAATCTCCCACACATTGGACATATTCGCATATCGTGTTCGTCGGTAATTTTTAGAAATTTCTATGCTCTCAACCTAAACCAAGCATGCTTGAATCTCTCTATAGATCCTTGATTGAATATACATGAAGGACTTAAGGAAATAACATGATAAACCATATATTGGTCTTTCTGAGATATAAGGATTTTAATGTTTCAAAAAATTATAAATACTAATTCGGCAGTATTGTCGTTACTATATTGTGTGTCTATATGTTTTAACTCATCACTGGCGCACTTACAAATGATTTTATGGACATTTCAATACATTTATTTGCTACCATTGTAATAACGGAATGTGGCGTATCACGTTACTGCCCTAAGCGCTACATTTGATTCCTTTTCACAAACTTGTTTTAGATCTATATACATTTTTTTCATTTTATATTTTTGTAACTTTCTTTTTGCAATTGAGTGATTATTTTCTTCTACGTTCATGCTAAGTGGTTATATTAAATTCATAGTCAGATTACTCTTGAGGACTAAGAAGTCCCAAATTTTTAGAAATTTAGACATAAAATAGGACTATTAAAAAACCAATAATAATATTTTTTCGACGGTAGTGTACTTCATTCAGTACAGCGTTGTTAGAGTACGTTTCCATCATACAAGTGGCTTTTCCTATTTTGGATGGTTATGCTACCAGGCCCATCCAGAAAGTAAGTTTCCCAATTTTATTTCCTTTAAATGAAACGTATTTAGCCGGGACAATTGCGCAAGCGCAACAGATCTATGACATATCAATCATTTGTCACCCGGGCAGTGGTCCCGTGGCATCAGTAGTGCGGCAGCAGTGGCCCGAAATGGCGGCTCTTATTCGTTCTCCCGCCGCGTGCGAAATTCGGTCTGTGATAAGGTTCCTGAATGCGCAAAACATAGCGCCGATCAAAATTCATCATCAGGTCTGTCAGGTCTACGGACCAGACATCATGAGCAAACAGATGGTGCGTCGCTGGAGTAGGCTTTTTTCCCCAAGGTCGTCAAAGTGTCCATGATGAAGAGCGCAGTGGGCGACCGTCCCTCATCAATGATGCCCTTGTTGAGCTGGTTGCGGCAGCGCATCGTGGAAAACCGTCGGTTCACGATTACGGAGCTCAGCAATCATTTTCCGCAGATATCGCGATCCTTGCTGCATGAAATTGTGACTAAGCATCTGCTGTTCAAGAAATTGTGTGCTAGATGGGTGCCGAGAAACCTGACACCCGAGCACAAAACGAAACGCTTAGCAGCAGCACTGACATTTCTGCAGCGTTATCATGATGACGGCGACGAGTTCCTCGACAGAGACGTGGATTTCGCACTTAACCCGGAAACCAAGCAGCAGTCAATGCATTGGCGCTACAGTGGATCTCTGGTCAAGACGAAATTCAAACAAACTGTGTCGTTGTAGAAAGTGATGTGCACGGTGTTCCAGGACAGGAAGGGCATTCTACCAATTGACTTCCTGCCCAGAAGTGAAACAGTGAACGCTGACCGTTACTATGAAACACCGCGGAAATTGCGACTTGCCATTAAAACAAGAGGCGTGGAATGCTTACTGCAGGTTTTGTGCTGCTCCATGGCAATGCTCATCCACATACGGCTCGGCGCACAACAACTGTTCTGCGGGAGTTCGGCTGGGAGCTGTTTGATCATCCACCATACATCCTTGATCTTGATACCAGCGATTTCCATCTTTTCTTGTATCTAAAGAAATTCCTGTCCTCCGACCAGCGTTTTGACAATGACGAAGGGTTGAAGACGACTGTCACATACTGGTTCCATTCACAAGCGGCAGACTTCTACGAACCAGGGATACAAAAGTTGATCCCACGATATGACAAGTGGTATCTATGGGTACCTATGTTGAAAAATAGCTGAAACATTGCTGTACCTGGTGCCAATAAAATTTTGTAGGTAACTGTGTTTTCTTTATTTAAAAAAAATGGAAACTTACTTTCTGGATGAGCCTCGAAATAACACTGCCTAAAATATACTGCATAACGCGATTCATGTGTGGTGATGTGAAGTCGCCTAGAGTTTCTATAACGAATACGACGAAATATAGTTGTCATACATTTTCGTTATTTGGCATCTTTGGTAGATAAGATCCGAAACTGCAGCAAAATCAGCGTATTTACTGGTACGAGATAGATGTGAGGAAGCTAATGTATCTTCGCTGATCGCATCTTATAACAAATATGTCCTTTTATCCACGGAATGAGACATAAACAGACAGGACTTATAATCACTTGTAGGTCTTTTGACGTTTTCCAACATGTTCTAGCACACTTAAGAAACCAGTATATGTTGAAGCCTTTCTAATTATGTCATGTTCTGAAAGATAATTTTGGGGTATATAATAATACTAAAAAAATATAATTGGATCTGAAAGAGTTAATTATAAATAACACCGTTTTCTTGAAAATTGGATATTGAAATAAATTAGCGTACATTTGTTTTATAAAATGTATAAACAATATTTGATTTATCATAAAATGCGTATTTATTCTTGAAATAATTATTTATCCATAACGTTTTAGAAATAACAAAGTATAAAGGTGCATATATTGCTTGTATTTAAATCTAAGTAATATATGTGGAAATACCAATAACTTATGACGTTGGAAATTCAGACTATAAAAATATACATAGGCTATATATTAAAAGAATTGTTTTCCCTTTTTCTGAATCACTACTGAACACAGTTCTTATAAAATATTACTGCTTGAGATTTCATGAGTTTGTGTAAAAATCTCTTCAAGTATTTTGAAATATTTTAAAATCTCTTTTTCATTATAATAAATTATACAATTTTAAAATAAAATTGCCTTCAGTTAGTTTTTAGAAAGAGCGAGGTTAAAATGTCTGGAACCAAATACCCTCTATTCATCTGATTTTAATTTTATTCTCATAAAAAAATAGACAGTTATTTTATAAGCCGGTCGCCCTTTCTTTGGCGATTAAGTAAATTATTTTAGCACAGTATAATCAGTGATACCTCATTAAAAATAAATTAGATTTTTTTAGTCAAAAATAAGGATTATAAGAAACTGTCGTGAGTGGGTCCCGCACATACTGCAGTGGAATTAATGGATCTTTAGACTTCTTACAGCTATAACTGGAGTCTAAAGGAAGGGTAGGATACAATTTTGCCTTCATACTTGGAGCGATAGAGCCATAGGGCGGGGGGGAGCACCATCTCGGCAGAATTTGTAATTCTGACGATGTAACATCTTTCAACGAATGCAGAAAAATTATAATGATCACTAATTATAACAAAGACTTTCACTGATTAGCTGAATGTTAATATTTACAATAAAAATTAAACACAATCTGATCTAAAACCACATGGGTGTATTTCGAAGAACCTTGCAACGTTGGAAAATATTTTTGGGAAAAAAGAATAAGGAGTGATCAGGCGGATATTAGAGAATTAAAAATAGGTGAGAATAATGCAAACCTGAAATGTCTGTCATTAATTCTAAAATCTCTTTGATTGTTAGTCTAATTTATAATTTAAAAAATTAACATTTTTACAGCTTTTTACAGTGGTCTTACACAATCAGAGGTAGGGAACCGGGAACTTATGAAAACTAAATCTCTTTCTTGGTAGTTCTGAAATGTTACTATGTACGAGTATAAACTTATTTTTGGTCCGCGAACTGAAACGGCTGATTTAAAAGAAGCATGAGTAAAATCTGGTACTGTTAAATAAAATGATAATAAAGCATCAGTATATAATTTAATTGTATAATTCAAATGTTACGGGGGGTCCTGAGAAATGTTTGGAATCAAACAAAATCACAGCGACATTTTCTCAATTTTAAGGATAGCCTATTAAAAACATAATTTTGGAAAATTCCGTTAAACTAATTAATAACAGACAAGGTACCTAATAAGTTTTGAATTTAATCTAGAACAAATTACACTGCTATTTTGCTTTGATATTTATTTATCATAAGTAATGCCACGAGTGATTTCCAAATTATCGATAAATTCACAACTCACGAACTATAGTTATTTTAAAATATTTATATATTTAATGTAAACGGCGATGTTTGAAAACAAATGAGAAACGATTGGTACGCTTCATTTGCTTCTTTTGTTCAGCACTGCAACCAGATCATACTATTATTTATTGCCAAAAGATCGCAATGTTGTAAGAATACACCCTAGTGGAGAAATTTATAACCAACGTTATATGTATTAATTAATTTCTGATGTCCTATGATGTAAATATGTAAATTATATTTTTCTGCAACGTCATTTCCTGGAAAACAATTCGTTTAAGAAAGTGCAAACAGTGGTTTCCTTTTTTTTTGTGGTATAATCAATTGTTACAAATGTTTTTATATTATCTCTCGTATGCGCTTTCTGTTGACATTCATGCACTATATATACAATCTGGTAGCCGTATTTCTTGGAGAGTCAGTCACTGCAAAATAATGCTATAACCTATTAGAATGTTAAAAAGGAGGTGCTTTCTTTATTATGATAAACTTTAGTTGGTAAATTTTAGGCGAAACACGACTGTGATTGGTTGTAAATAAAAAATCATTGAAATGTGATTGGTCATTGACTCCCATTTGGGACATGAGTTAAATAGTCAGCATAAACTTCATTTACGTTCGTTATAATTCAACCATTTTTTAAGACTGTTGGATTCCTATCTGATGTTGTTTATATAAGGCAATTAAATTGTGTGGCACATTTCAATTATATAATGTAGGCTTATATACTACTTTACTGGCTGTAGTGTATTTTCAGACCTTAATGCGAGCCTCGCTCTTTCTCTACACAATGTACGTACATTTGAAGGCATATATTAACTGTACTACAATCAAACTACTTATTAGTTATTACTTAAATATACAACATACAGTATACTGTTCACACTTCCTATTTCATTTAGTTTTAATCACAAACTACGAGTATTATATTTTGGATTAGGCAACAAATATTATACAGAGTGTTATAAAATGTCCAATGACTTACGTGGAGAAAAAATATACGTAACCGAAACAAGAAACAGATTCCTGGAAACATGGGTTCTAAAATTAATATCTTCTGAATACCTTAGATCTATTACAACGACATTAAATTATATTTTATATTTGATGTTTAAAATTGTTGTAAAATTTACCCCTTTTTTACTTCATGCTTATATATGTAGAAGCTTTACCGTCTATGACATTTCGCTTCTAGAGATTTTTGTTGTATTCAATATTTTGTTTAGTTTATGTGTAGGTCTATGTATTAAGACTGTTCAATAAAGAATGATCGTTATTTTTTAGTCATATTTGAACATGCAACAATTTGATTTTATGATATTTGTTAACTTAATGCTTTGTTTCTCTTCCGGTTCCTTTCTGTGTGGGGTATGAAAGCCGAGACTTGCTCAATACTGCCTACGACTACAATGGAGGTGAACAGTATGCTGCTTTGAAAATTTGATTTCGTTTCGACAACTCTTTAGCTGAGGCCTATACAATGTTATAGGGGCCATGTGGAGAATTCGTTCTCCCCTGCAACACACTCAAAGTTTGTATACATTTTTTAAATAATGGAGACAATCAATTTCAAAAGAAGATGGGCCCTACGTTCCAATTATTCATTTATTTATTGTATCTGATAGAGTTAAGACCGTATGGTCTTCTCTTCCACTTCACCAGTTATTGCTCTTACGGAAGAATACTTAAACACCGCTGCTGCCATAGTGAAAGAGGACCGACGAACAATATTAATATTACTTTCTGAAATCTTGACCATTTTATTGGGTGACACCCATACGTTGGTGACAGGAAAGAAGTTGGATGCTGCACCGCGATAATGCGAGGCCGTATATCGCAATTGTTAGTGCTAAATACACTATCTTGCAAAAATGAAAGAGAAGCGTATCACTCACCTTCGCAATAGTCCGGATTTAGCCCGTGTGATTTTTTTACTGCCTAACATGAAGAAACACTTTCGCGGGTGGCGTTTTCTATCTTCAGAAGTAGTACTGAATGCTACGGAGGAGGTCACAAAATGGTTTCTAGCATGTCTTTGCAGTCTGGCAAGTGAATTGCATCCAGAGGAGGCAACTTTGACAAGAACAATCAAAATTATTAGGATGAGTAAAAACATAATGATCATTCTTTATTTAACAACCCTCGTATGCACGTATGTAAGCGGACCTATATTTTAATGCGTTTATTATATATTGATACATTGACGCCAAAATACCAATATGGCATAGCCTAATTGTATTTTGAAAGGTTTTCAGGAGGGAAAAAAAAAAAAAAAAAAAAAACACTCCCTCTCATTACTATAAACATCTGGTTTGTTATGACATATCGACGCTAAAATACCAATATTATAATTGCCATAACATGCAGATAAGTTTAAAATAATGAAAAGAGGGAGTTTTTTTTTCTCCCCTGAAAACGTGGCGAAAAGCAATTATGTCGTGTTGGGATTTTGGCGTCAAATATGCATGTATGTATGTATGTTTATATAGGCCTGTACATTTACATTGTATAATCATATTTTTGTTTCGAAAATTCACTGATTTCTTTATATTTTGAAATAGTAATTCACGGAATGAGTTCTGGCAAATAAATTATGTCCCACGATTTGGTGATTGAGGAAAATAAAGAAAAGTGTTGAGAGAGGTTGATCGACACCGAGATTTGAACCCGGGACTTCCCGAATACGAGTATCTAATGCTACCTTGTAAGTCAGCTGACTCGATAACAACAAGATAATTAAGCTGTATATACGTTTCATGCTTGAAATTAATATAAAATTAGCTTTTTGTTATTGCAAATAATAAATCAGTAGTCGTGTTCTATAACAATCATAGCTAATAAAATAAAATCATGGTTGCCGTTCATTATTACTAATTTTAGTACCCATATTCATGGAATTTATCTCGTTGCTTGATTTTACAGTACTAGCCTTTTCTCTAAATATTACTAATTTTCTCATGACAATCCATACACATGTTATTGGTGTTAGGCGATTTGTGCAGTGAACACTTGTAAGCTGAATAAGTAACACTTTTATATAATACGAGTCACAAGAAAAGTAGCACTTTGTGAATATCTGTTTATAAATACAGACTCAATGTTTTACATCAGTTAATGCACAGAAATACCACTTTATGATTATTATGATTTACAGGAAACTGAATAGAGTGTCTTTGTTTAAATTGTCACTTGTAGTGACCACATAGACGCACTGGGATATTAACAATGTAGTAATATTGATTAGGCTTTCACGGTCGGCGTTATTACAATCTCCGGGCTTAAAGCCAACTTTTTTTTTTACTGAATACTTAATTTTTCAAAATTTCGTTACCATCTGTTTTTCGGCAAAGTTGATAGAACATATTTGGCTCGAATGCTCAAACTATATTATTTAATCATTATAATTGCCTTCTTTTTGTTTTATTAAGAAACCACTCGTGGATACTGTGTATTAGGGAAGTTTTAAATGTAAATTCTTGAGTACATGTAAAATATGAAGTAATTGTGTTATGGGTGACAAGAGTTTTACAATAGAATCCATTCATGTTGATGTATTGGACAGACATTTCCTTCACTGCACTGAAATTCATCTTTCAGTACATCTGAACGGACGTTCCTCGCAGAAAAAACAAAACGATCCAGTGCTGGTCAGATTATGTACTAATCCTTTTATTTTTTAGTTTGTGTTGTTTACAGTCACTTTATCGCGAATTTTATAGATTAACCCTTCTATTTTTATTTTTCTTTGTTTATAGTCAGATTATCGCAAATTTTTATGGACTATCTCTTTTATTTTCTGTTGTTTATAGTTACGTTATCACGAATTTATGTATTAACCCTTCTATTTTATTTTGTGTTGTTTATAGTCACTTATCGCGAATTTTATTGTAAGTTGTGAACATTATTGAGTTGGGTCTGCGAAGTTCGACATTCTCTTTTCTTCTTGTGCATCGATCAGAGTGCTCTCTTCTCTTAGTGCTACAACTTCCGCTGTGATGAACAGACACTTCAGCCTCAGTGATATATATATATATATATATATATATATATATACATTGTTCAAATCTCTTCCGAATATCACGGCACTTGGATTCTTACATCCATTGGAATTGTGTCTCTGAGTTGACATTTCAAGTCCCATTTAAATATCATAATCTGGTTATATATCTGTTAACTAGATGACTCTGATCTCTTTTAGTTAATTTCATACGAATGTGATTTATGAGTAAGGTAATATGTGCCTCGAATTTCCTGTTTTGCCTTATAGTTTAGGACAGAGATGGAGAACATGCGGTCTTTAGAGCGCAAACAAATCCACCCATACACCTGATAATTTATTTACATGATGGATGTCAATACAAAGCGGGCATTAGTGACGTTTCATCATGGCTAACGTAACAGCTAGATGTACGTTTTCTGGGAGGGTGAAATATATATTATTCCTGCATTCAGAATGAATAACGGTCGAGTGTTTATAGCATTGTAAAAAGTTAAAACTCTAACATCAGAAGACATTTCAATTCTCCACATGCTGATGAACATGAAAATAATATATTTTCGTGTTTGATTAGAAATAGGTATGTTAGCAATAATAAGTTAACGTGCTTTACATGACGTGAATTAAATGAAATTAATTGTATATTACTCATAATGTAATTTATTATCATTAATTAACTTAATTATTAATCAATATTAATTAACTTTAATTAAGAGAAACTTCTGAATGTGTATTACAAACTGATAATCTATAAGTCCCTAGTAATTTATGTATTTTTTAAAATCCATGTTAATTATTAAGATCGGTTGGAGAAAACCCTCATTCATAAGGAAGATTCTAAGAATGAATGAATGAATGATTATTATCATTGTTATTATTATTATTTATTATTATTATTATTCCCTCCATGGTATCTTTATCTTGTGGTGGAGTGGCTTGCGTGCTTAAATGATCCTGAGAGCTATGCCGGCGGTAGCATTGCTGCCAATAGGGTTACCCATGCCGGACTGGTCGCAGGTAATAAGCCAGACGAAAAAAGTACCTTGGTCGAAAGAGTGACGATCTTTCACCGTAAAAATACAACCGTCAAGAAATGCGGACATGGGTTCAACTGGGGTAAAATTTTCCGGAGGTCAAATAGTCCCCCATTCGGTTCTCCGGGCGGGGACTACTTCAGGGAACCCATGCCAAAGGCTCAAACACAGGGACATGTTCCTATGAACATGGAATGTTAGGACTTTATACAATAGCGGGGCACTAGAGTTATTAACACGGGGTTTAAATAAATAACCCTTGGATATAGTCGCTTTACAGGAAGTTAGGTGGCCAGGAGTAGGTAGTCGGGAATCAGGAAGCTTAGCATTATACTACGGGGGTGCAGAAAGACCTGCATTTGGAACGGGCTTTTTAGTCAGAAGGAGGATCCTATCCGCTATCCGAGATATTAAGTTTGTTAGTGATAGGATATCATACATAATTCTAAAGGGTAAACAACATGATTTTATAATTATAAATGTACATGCCCCCACAGAAGATAAAGATGACAAGATCAAGGATGAGTTCTATGAAGAATTAGAATGCGTATTTGATAGCCTTTCACGATATCATATGAAAATTGTCTTAGGAGATTTTAATGCAAAAGTGGGGCAGGAAGATATATTCAAACCAACAATAGGCAAATTCAGTCTTCATGAAGATAGTAATGATAAGGGGGTTAGATTAGTCACATTTGCCACATCAAAGAATCTCATTGTTAAGAGCACAACATTTCAGCATAAGGATATACATAAATACACTTGGACATCCCCAGATGGAGAAACTCGTAACCAGATAGATCATGTATTAGTGGATAAACGCTGGCACAGTAGCATCATTGATGTTAAATCAGTTAGAGGGACAGACTGCAATTCGGATCATCATCTGGTCAGAGTGAAAATCAGACAACGGCTATCGCTTATGAGAGGAACAACCGCTAAAGATGATTCTGTAAAATTTGAATTAAAAAACTTGAAAAATGATGAAATGCGGCAAGAATACCAAATCAAAATTTCTAATAGATTTGAAGTACTGGTATCTTCCAATGACAATGTGGCAAGCGAAGAAGAAACTGTCATAAATAAAGAATGGGAGGCTATGAGAGATACTATTAAATTGTCAGCATCAGAAAGCATTGGTTGTTTAAAAAAGAGGCACAACAAGAAATGGTTTGATGAGGAATGTGCCGACATTGTAAAGAAAAGAAAGCTAGCAAAAATGAAATGGTTACATGAGCCAAATGAGGTAAATTTAGAGCAATTGGGTAGTATTACACGGGAAACCACCAAGCTACTAAAGAGTAAAAAGATGGAATATTTGAGAGAGAAGATTAATGATCTTGAAATGAATGCAAAAAATAGGAACATTAGAGAATTATATCAGGGTATTAGTATAGAGAAGAAAGGGTTTCAGGCTAGAACAAACATAATTCAGAATGAAAATGGGGATATGATTGCAGATTCCAGGAGTATATTAAATAGATGGAAAAGTTACTTTAATCAGCTATTAAATGTACATACAGAACAGGACATTGAGGAGGATAATTTACAGACAGCAGAAATGCTAGTCGCAGAGCCAAGTGCATTTGAGGTTGAAATGGCGATTGAAAAATTGAAGATGTATAAAGCATCAGGTTCAGATGAGATCCCAGCAGAACTGATAAAATCAGGGGGAGAAAATTGATGGACAAGATACGCTGGTTGCTTAGTATGATTTGGGAAAAAGAAGCTCTTCCAGATGAATGGAAGGAATCAATTATCGTACCAATTTATAAGAAAGGAGATAAAACTGATTGCAACAACTACAGGGGCATCTCATTACTTTCAACTTCGTACAAAATTCTAACAAATATATTAGTAAGCAGACTTACTCCCTATATTGATGACATTCTAGGAGATCATCAATGTGCATTTAGAAGAAACAGGTCTACAACAGATCAGATTTTTAGTATAAGACAGATTTTAGAAAAGAAATGGGAATATAATGGTACTGTACATCAACTATATGTAGACTTCAAAAAAGCATATGATTCAATTAAGAGGGAGAAGTTATATAGTATCCTGCTGGAGTTCGGAATTCCTAAAAAGTTAGTTAGACTTATACGAATGTGTCTAAATGGCACAAAGAGTAGGGTGCGTGTAGGCAAACAGTTTTCGGACACTTTTGAAATCCAGAATGGGTTGAAGCAAGGAGATGCACTATCTCCTCTACTATTTAATTTTGTACTAGAGCATGCCCTTAAATCTTTAGAGAATGAGGAAGGCTTACAACTCAATGGTATTAATAAGCTGTTAGTTTATGCTGATGATGTAGTATTGTTGGCCGATAGCGAGGAGATACTAAAGGACAACACGCACACACTATTGAGTAACACTAAGAAATTAGGACTGGAAGTAAATATCAATAAAACTAAATATATGGTCACACGTAGAAATTCATTATATAATGGAAATGGACAGCTAATGACAAATGAGGGAAATTTTGAGGAAGTGGCTGAATTCAAATACCTAGGAACAATAATCACAAATAGGAATGAGATGCACAAAGAAATTAAACATAGGCTCAATTCTGGAAATGCGTGCTATTATGCATTGCAGAGACTCTTGATGTCCCAACTCCTTTCAAAAAACGTTAAACTGAAAATATATAAAACTATTATTCTACCAGTTATATTATATGGGTGCGAAACATGGACTCTTACTTTAAGGGAGGAAAGGAGATTACAAGTATTTGAGAATAAAGTACTTAAGAAAATTTTTGGACCAAAGAGAGATGAACAGACAGGTGAATGGAGAAGACTACATAACAATGAACTACATGGTCTTTATAGGAAGCCAGATATAATAACAGTTAAGTCTCGTAGACTGCGATGGGCAGGACATGTTGCACGTATGGGGAATGAAAGACTTGCATGGAAGCTTCTCGTAGGAAAGCCAGAGGGGAAAACTCCCAGTTGGTAGACCAAGAATGAGGTGGGAGAATAACATTAACTATGATTTGAGGGAAGTAGATATACAGGGAATAATTGGAAAGCATTAGCTCAGGATAGGGATGTATGGAGAGCTTATGTCCGCGCGGCCATAAACCTACGGGTTCGATAGTGCCAGTGAGTAAGTAAGTATTATTATTATTATTTTACACTGGGAATGATAGGAAAACACGAGAGATTTTGCAGGCTGTATTTTGCAATGTTTAGTAAAGACCCCATACATGTGAGCAATTATTTTCGAAATTGAACTGTATTAAGAGTGATAATCGATCCAATTTAAATGATGGTACCTTACACTCCTTGTTGCGTCTCTCTGTATTTACAATTTAGCTTGTATTTGATAAATGAATGTAAAAAAAAGGCAATCAATGTTCAACTATGCTCATGAAGAAATGTTTGAAAACTAAATTTTATGAAGAGACGCTGCAAGAAAGTGGTGTTCGGCTCCTTGTCCTTTAGATTGAAGGATTCAGGCATTGTTATACTTTACATACCAGTAGACAGTCTTGATTGCAACTGCATGTGGAATGGGGATAACGTCATACGCCCCTCTCTTTACCAGCTCCTTAACGACTGTATCAGAATTAGGATTGTTTCATGGGATACAACGTAGTTGCTCCTAAACCGCACTTGCTGATTGATCGTCATAGTTATTTATGATTGATGCAACAGTTTCTGATCAGTCAGTTGTAGAAACTTTTGTGATGCGCGGGAGAAGCTACATCAGATACATTAATAGGCAAATGGTTTTTACTGCAAAATTGAAATGAAATTTAGTTCACTTTTGTGACCTCCTTTCATATCGAAATAACAAACATCTGCTACCATAGTTTCTGCAGTAACAGACGAAAGTTGAGTTAAAAGGCACGCCAGTCCCTAGGAAAAACAGCTTTTATAATCCGACCGTGAAAGCTTATTTGACAAAATTGATTAATCCATTGTGGATTAAGGATCGCATATGCGATTATGAAATTAGTGTTTATGCATGTTGACATATTATAGCTTCCAATCGCTAATGACTCACATCAAGATCATACATGACTGAATAAAAATATTACGTCTCGAACAGATTACGGAGACTGATCACAGACATAAAGAAATAGACTGTCAACAGACCGTCTAACACTCAAACAGAAGAAGAAAATACTATTTTTATGAAACTTATATTTCCAATATGGTTATAGTGAATTTCCGTTGTTTTCACTAATGTAGTAGTCAATTTCTGACGAATTTGATTATAATAACAATAAAAACTAAATAATTAAAATTATGAGACATATGTTGATTAGAGTTCCCATGGGGGAGAAATATTCTCTGGGAATTTCACCCAGTATGAGACTGGTGCCCACCCCAACATTGTGGTGAATAAATAACATTTCCACTGGGGATCCGTCACGCTGACTACATGTAACCTCTATAAAGGCCGGATGTAAATGGCAAATATGGATGTGAGGCCACAAGCCGGCCGAGATACCAACAGCCATTTAGGTCTGTTGCGCCCTGGTTTTAGTTACAAACAATGCATCTGATTGGTGACAGTTCAGATGACAATTAAGCCCAAGTTGCAACCTGATGGGCGAGAAGGGATGTCATTTAAGAATTATAGAAACTATCCGTTTTTAGTACCGATTCCATAGTTCTCGGGGCCGCTGAGATTAATTGTGACACTACTGATGCCGTTTAAGTCCAAGCTCAGCTCCCATTGGCATGGGGTGAGAAGGGGTGGAAAATAAATATTCAAAATGATCGAGATTAGTGTCGAATCCATTGTTTTCGGAGTCAGTAATCTGGTTCGTGTCTAGAATATAGGGGTAAATAAATACCCAGGCACCCCGATTAATCATCTAGCAATGTATGAACATAATAAACATTGTTGTGTTATGCCATTTCACATTTAATAATGTTTATAAATTAAAATACAATATTATTCTATGTATTACATGTTTTATGCAATTGTGTGTGTATATATATATATATATATATATATATATATATATCTAGATGACATAAGAAAAATAAATGCTCGGTACGGGACTTTGACCCGGATCTCTGGATTCATACCCCAGTACGTTACCGATTACGCTACCGAGCAAGTCTAGTACAAACATTCATTTTTCTTGCTCGGTAGCGTAATCAGTAGCGCACTGGGGTATCAATCCATATATATATATATATCCATCGCGCGGCATGACTAGAAGGTCTTTGGCCTACCAGCCGGCTGCTGGTCTCACATCTAATTGTGTTAATCACAGAGGTAGACGATCATCCTACAGTGTAGGGGTAGCATATGTCAGAATGTTGGTACCGCAACCGTTATAGCTTTTTTATTCAATCTGGAGTCGATACTTGTTGTAGATACACAAATTCCTAACGATACTGGGTGGGCACCGGTCCCATACTGGCCGAAATTCCATGAGATAATTTCTTCCCCCATGGAGACTCGAACCAAGGCAAGATTCGTAGCTCTACACCAAGGCATCTTGCCTTAACCATTTGGCTATATATATATATATACTCCATCCATAGTGATTCTGCCCGAAGGCAGGTCCTTCACTGCAATCATAGCATTTTAATGCTATACTTGCAGCTTTACTAGGGAATTGTGTAGGTGTGGTAGCTTCCCGTTGCTTTCCACACCGGTGAAGGATGATGATGATGATGATGATGATAATGATAAGGATGATGGTGATAAAGATGATGGCCATATGATTTCGGGGACCGTTTGGGCCTTAAAGTTTTCCTGACATTTGTCTTACAGGTGAGGAAAAACCCCGATAAAAACCTCACCCAGAAAAACTGTCCCGACCGGGGATCGAACCCGGGCCCGCTGCGTGACAAGGCAGCACGCTACCTCGAGACCACAGCGGTGGATATATTTATACTAAATGATGAATATATGTGATACTTCTATTACTTTTTTCTCTCTTCGAGAATATGAAACACGAACCCCAGAGCAACCTACAGATTGACCATATTTCAGAATACATCTACGCTAAATAAATTTGACATTAATATGAAGTTATTAAATTATAGCTCCAACTTAATACGTCATCAATCGGAAATCAAATTCACAATATGGCGACAGGACGAAACTTCCACCATTACTAAATCCAGTGTTGCATAAATAGGTCATCTCTCTATGTCTGCTTGTGTGATACGGTTCTCCAATTCTTCATCCTTGAAAAAAAAACCTTAAAATCCACAGTTACACACGTTATATTCGAAACACTGTTATATCTTCCATTATAGCATGTTTAATTATTTACACTTAATCCTGAGCACACGGATAGGCACAGTAACAAAAAAAAATCACTTTCACAGAAGTTAATCATTCTTGCAGAGAAGCCGACTGTTGCATATAATTAGCTAAAAAACTGCTTCTGGTCTGTAATTTGAGTCAAAATCCCCAGCTATACAAATTTGAGTATCAGCTGAGGTACGCAGTTCACTTCACTGAAAAGGCTCATATTTGCTTTATGGAAAACCGCCAGTACATAAGCTCAGAGATAAGCTATTCAAATTCACAGTATTATGTTAAGCTTAGGTACATGTAAAAAACACATTACTCCGGCAGCTAAGCAACTCCAATGACTTCCTCTGCTTGACAGTAAAGATGCTGAAAGCTACTGTTAATGTCTTAATCAGAACTGGAAGCGTCTTCATCATCATGCTACCTGTCCTGAAAGGGAAGAAGACTTTTAATAATAAACAATACCTAGTAAACAATTTAAGGAATAGAAAACATAAATGAAGACAATTCTTAAGTACATTGAAATATTTAAAAAAAATCTAGACTACAAGGGTATTATGCAATTTTAATAGCGAATTCTACTGTTTAGTTATAATTTAGGACACGCGGTATAGTGTCCAGTCGCATTCCTGACGGAAGAAGTTGCATTTATAAAGCTGTTTTATGGGCAGCTGATACAAGAAAAGTCTGCATGCAATATATATATATATATATATATATATATATATATATATATATATATATAACCAATTGAGTTGGTGTTTACTTGATGAAAATCCATATTTATTAATTAAATAAAAATAAAACGTAGTTTTATTTGATTATCATATTTATTATATAATTCAGTGACAGCTGTTTCGATACACTGTACCTTCTTCAGACATGTTAAATTATGAATTGTGTTCCAACTGATGTAATAAATATTATAAATATTATATATAAATATTGTTGTATTGTTGCTTAGATCAGTTTGAACACAATTCATAATTTGTTAACATGTCTGAAGAAGGTACAGTGTACCGAAACAGCTGTCACTGAATTACATAATAAATATGAAAATCAAATAAAACTACGTTTTATTTTTATTTAATTAATTATATATATATATATATATATATATATATATACTGATACTCAGTGCAATTCTCAGTTGAGGAAGGACAAAATGGCAATGTTGAAGAGAGAGTTATTTATTCCTTATTCGTAGCCAACAGTGCCATTTTGTCCTTCCTCAACTGAGAATTGCACTGAATATCAGGGGAGAAAGAGCTCGCAACCAATGCATTTTTTATAAATTATCTTATTATTTCAATGATCAGTAAGAGTCTTTATAGCCAGACTCGGGTTACCTCAGTCAAATAATCCATATCCGAATTTACGCCACTCCCTATTATTTTAGATATTTTCTAACTCAGTTTTATGACTCAGGTTGTTGATGGTATTTGGATTTATAAACACTAAGATAAAAAAATGTTAATATCGTATGTCTTGATGGTTTATTATTACGGTACTAACTTTATACTGTCACTGTAATGGCATGAAACGGATACGTCATCACTGGTAAAGTGGGTCCCGGCCCTAGAAAATACTGTAAATTTGGTCCCGGTTGAAAAGGGTAATAACAGGTAAATTGGGTCCCATTTTGGTAGCATTAGGAAGGGTTGGTTGGATCGATCCCAAGTCAGTGAGAACTCTATCATATTAAATTGAAAGACAATACTCAGAATTTTATACAGTATGTGATTGCTCACTTATGGGCAATTGCTTAATTTGATGTTAACTTCATTATCTTTTTATTTTTTCTTCAAATGTTAACGCTTTTTATTTACAACGAATTAATAGTACTGTAAAAAATAATAACCAATTCAGGCCTAAGAAAATTAGAGAATGATACCTGGACCCAAAACCCAATACCTATATCGGACCCAATTTACCGATTCCATAATGATCGGAAATTGATCGAGACCAATTTATAGGCCGGGATAAATATAATCTAACATCGTGTTTAAATTACACCAAAACTGCTACTTTCTCTGGTAATACTAGCGCGACACTATACGTTATTATTATTATTATTCATTCAAAAAGTAATTGTTATATTCATGTTAGGTTAACTATGAATGTTTCGGATAATCTATTCAGCTTTCCAGTTAAAATGTGGTATGAGATTATAAACACTAAGTGTTTTGTGGGCATTGCTATAGTTGAATGAAAGTAGTTTGATAGTAACCAACTATCTTCTGCTAAGGATTGGACTGTTCCCTAAAGTCCTACATTGTTTTATTCATGTTAACAGTTGAGTCTGAAAAGTAAAGTGTAGTTTTATAATTTAATACCGGTACTTACGGCATTATCGGGGAGTAGACATTCGTTAGTGTTGTTTCTGGTAGCCGCTCGGCTCGGTTCCAGGTCATCGTCAAATTGAAGAGACTCTTCGCCTCCTATACAGTACTTACATCGCATCTTGCTATCATCCCCTACGTTCACAAGTCTTGTTATCACACACAGAGTGGCCGAGGATATCACGAACATTACAGCTGGCACCACTATTGCAATCAACAGTTCTTTCCAAGTTTTTTGAAGGTCAAACCGAGCCACTACGGATGCGTTGTTATTCTGTCAACCAAAAGTACAAACACCAAAAAATTACTGAAAAATTAAATAATTGACTCGAAAGTATTTTGAAGGTTAATCCGTATGCTCCATTGTTCTCGTCAACCAAGGATACATTAATCATGACATCTTGAATATTATTGCAAAAATATAGGATGTTTTGAAGGCAAAAAACGTACTAACACGGACGGACCGCCAAGTATCAGGAATAGAGAACGGAATTTGTTCCATGATGCCGATGACTTACTAGTAGTACTGGTACTGACTATATTGAAGCTATCGGGAGGGTTGGGATGGGGTGTATCACATGTCTGCATACATATCGGGCGATTCTTCTGTAATATAGATAGATACAAATACACCTGCATCAAAAAACAATAATAAGTACAATCTATGTCTACACTACATCACAATAATATATATCTACACTCATCCATGAAAAGAACATGTGTATAAATAAAAAAAGTCTCATTCTGTACATTAATATTAAAAAAAAATGCTAGAAAAAAATTAAAATAGAAAAAAAAAACACACACACACATACACCTACACACCCCCACACATATACACACGCGCACGCTCATACCCCCCTCCCCCCGTCTATGCAGACATCAAATTCACTATCAGACTATTCAACTTATCAGACCTACTTATTATATAATATAATTAAAGATCGAAAACAAAGACCATATTGAGATTCTTCTTATTGATAATACATATATCCTTAATCTACAATTGTGCTATATCTCAATTTCCTTACTGTATCCAAAAAATTGCATGTTTTGATTCACTCTCGATCCGTCCTAAAAGATCCCAACACGCCACTCTCCCACGATCCGACCTGAGAAATCTCTCCGGCATCATCTGCAATCTAAGTTGCTCTGTCTCTCTACAGAATGCTATAATATGCTGCCAGTTTTCATGGTCGTCGCATAGTGGGCACAGTTTAATGCCTTCTTCACTTGTTAAATTATGGGCCATCCATCCCCCGAAATGAAACCATGCAATAGCACTTCTATCATCTCCATCCAAAGAGACAATATACTTCCTCCCTTCCCCATGAAAGTTTCAGTTCCGTCTGCAGGGTGAACGATATTTTCTGGCTACACTCGGCTTCTATATATATTGCCTGTCTATATCGATTAGTTTCTTCTTAACTCTCCTCCAAACATTTCTATTTTTCCGCGTACTCCTCTCCTATACCCAACCCATCCCTATGCCCTTCAATCCCCTTTCTACACCGATTACCCAATCTTCCGAAACACACTGCCTTTTTTGTTCATTGTAACACTCTGCTCTAAGTGAGTCCCGATTCCCGTTTATTATGTCCAACCAATACTTAATAGCCACAATTTTACCCCTTATTGTGTCCGAAAACGTACCGAATTCTTTTAGTATGCCACAATTTGAAGTCCCCGTTGCTAATCTCATCGCTTTCTTAAGAAACATAGGTTACATTTTATCTAGTGTCCCCGTTCGTTCCCAACCTCATAATTCTGAGCCATACAGCATGGTCGCTCTAACAGTCGAAGAATAAACCTGTTCTAGTGTACGCATCGGTATGTTTCGAAATTTTGACATATTAGTAAGCATTTCGCTTGTCCAGCTCCTAGCCCTCATTGTTGCATTCTCGATGTGTCTCGTCCATTTTCCATTCATTGTCAAAGTCATCCCCAAGTAGACAAAGTTTTTAACATTTTCTAAATTCTTACCATGGTATGTCCACCTTTCCCTCCCGCTGTATACCGACCCGTTTTTAAAAGTCTTGGCTTTGGTTTTGCTAACGTTAACAGTAAGTCCCCAAGTCGTACAGTATGTCGAAAGTAAATCTAAACCCTTCTACATGCCATCTACTTTCGTGGAAAAGAGGCATAAGTCGTCTGCGTACATTAGAACACGAATACTTCGCCCACCCACCGTTGGAGCATCGATCCCCTCTACTTCCAGCATCAAAGCTACATCGTCTATAAATAAGTTAAATAACAATGGTGACAATACGCATCCCTGTTTTACACCCTTAACTGCCTTCATAATTTCTGAAACTTGGTCCCTCCCATATTTAACAGAGAACTCCACTTTTTTATAAATTCCCATTCGCGCCCTAATCATAGTTCCCGATACCCCTAGTTGCCATCATTTCTGCCATAGGGCATTGCGTTCAACAGAGTCAAAGGCTTTTTCCAGATCTATAAAAGTACAGTGTAACCTGCCTCGTTTGACACTCAAACATCTGTTAATTGCAGTTCTCAGGACAAATAGATTGTCACCGTCCTGAAGCCTTCCCTGAACCCGGCTTGGTAATGTGAAATTTTATTATTTCCATTTACCCAATTTTTTAGCCTGTTATATAGCACTGTGCAGTAATTTTTTCCAAACACCGCCGGCAGAAGAGAGACACCGCGGTAATTGTCCGGATCGTTAATTCTACCCTTACCCTTGTAAATAGGATGCAGTATTGATGTGGACCATTCATCTGGAAAGCTTCCTTTTTCAAAAAAATGGTTAAAAATTCCTACTATGTACCCTGCTCATTTATCAATTTTCAAGGCTTCTTTATAGAACTCGGCTGGTATACTGTTTAGACCAGGAGCTTTTCCATTTTTCATGGATCGAATCGCATCTCTCATCTCTAGTTTTGTTATCTCCGAGTCTAGCATTGGTACGTCATGACAAACTAGTAATAGCCGCGGTCCCTCCCAATTCACCCCTCCTGTAAACACTCTTTCGAAATAAAGTACCCAAGTTTCTGGAGAAATTTGGTTTACTTTTTTACGATATTTAATTTCCCTAATTACTTTCCAAATTTTTGGTAACATTCCATTCCTTCATAGCCTGATTAATTCTCTCGAAGATTTTTCCTTCCCAATTCTCTTTGGTTCTAGCCGTTATCTCTTTATATCGTCTCCTCATCTCTATGTAGGCCTACACCCGCCGATTGAAATCGCCACCCTCCTTTCTGAACCTCACTAAAGTCCTCTCCGCTCGTCTTTTTCCTTCCCTACATGCATTATCGTACCAGCATCCATATTGTTTTTGCCCTGATTTTCCTCTAATCTGCATATTTCCCCCCTTCCCAGACTTATTAATCTTAATTTTTTCACCTCTTCCTCCACATCGCCTAAAACCTCCGGTGTCGAAGACTCTAGTTTGTTAAGCAGTTCCTGTGTCTTATCCTCTCTCCAACAGAACCGCCTAACACTTCTAGTGTCTCCCCTCCTTCCCGTATTCAAGCTCCCCACTTCCCTTTCCTCATCATCAAATTCTAATTGGATTTCGATAGGTGAGTCGATCCCTCCACGGTAATCTTTACCTTGTCGTGGTGGAGTGGCTTGCATGCTTAAATGATCCTGAGAGCTATGCCGGCGGTAGCATTGCTGCCGATAGGGTTACCCATGCCGGACTGGTCGAAGGTGATAAGCCAGACGAAATAAGTACCTTGGTCGAAAGAGTGACGATCTTTCACCGTAAAAATACAACCGTCAAGAAATGCGGACATGGGTTCTACTGGGGTAAAATTTTCCGGAGGTCAAATAGTCCCCCATTCGGTTCTCCGGGCGGGGACTACTTCAGGGAACCCATGCCAAAGGCTCAAACACAGGGACATGTTCCTAGGAACATGGAATGTTAGGACTTTATACAATAGCGGGGCACTAGAGATATTAACGCGGGAATTAGATAAATCGCCCTTGGATATAGTCGCTTTACAGGAAGTTAGGTGGCCAGGAGAAGGTAGTCAGGAATCAGGAAGCTTTGCATTATACTATGGGGGTGCAGAAAGACCTGCATTTGGAACGGGTTTTTTAGTCAGAAGGAGGATCCTATCCGCTATCCGAGATATTAAGTTTTTAGTGATAGGATATCATACATAATTCTAAAGGGTAAACGACATGATTTTATAATTGTAAATGTACATGCCCCCACAGAAGATAAAGATGACAAGATCAAGGATGAGTTCTATGAAGAATTAGAATGCTTATTTGATAGCCTTTCACGATATCATATGAAATTGTCTTAGGAGATTTTAATGCAAAGTGGGGCAGGAAGATATATTCAAACCAACAATAGGCAAATTCAGTCTTCATGAAGATAGTAACGACAACGGGGTTAGATTAGTCACATTTGCCACATCAAAGAATCTCATTGTTAAGAGCACAACATTTCAGCATAAGGATATTCATAAATACACCTGGACGTCCCCAGATGGAGAAACTCGGAACCAGATAGATCATGTATTAGTGGATAAACGCTGGCACAGTAGCATCATCGATGTTAGATCAGTTAGAGGGACAGACTGCAATTCGCATCATCATCTGGTCAGAGTGAAAATCAGACAACGGCTATCGCTTATGAGAGGAACAAACGCTAAAGATGATTCTGTAAAATATGAATTAAAAAACTTGAAAAATGATGAAATGCGGCAAGAATACCAAATCAAAATTGCTAATAGATTTGAAGTACTGGAATCTTCAGATGACAATGTGGCAAACGAAGAAGAAACTGATATAAATAAAGAATGGGAGGCTATAAGAGATACTATTAAATTGTCAGCATCAGAAAGCATTGGTTGTTTAAAAAAGAGGCAAAACAAGAAATGGTTTGAAGAGGAATGTGCCGACATTGTAAAGAAAAGAAAGCTAGCAAAAATGAAATGGTTACACGAGCCAAATGAGGTAAATTTAGAGCAATTGGGTAGTGTTAGACGGGAAACCACCAAGTTACTAAAGAGTAAAAAGAGGGAATATTTGAGAGAGAAGATTAATGATCTTGAAATGAATGCAAAAAATAGGAACATTAGAGAATTATATCAGGGAATTAGTATAGAGAAGAAAGGGGTTTCAGGCTAGAACAAACATAATTCGGAATGAAAATGGGGATATGATTGCAGATTCCAAGAGTATATTAAATAGATGGAAAAGTTACTTTAATCAGCTATTAAATGTACATACAGAACAGGACATTGAGGAGGATAAGTTACAGACAGCAGAAATGCTAGTCGCAGAGCCAAGTGCATTAGAGGTTGAAATGGCAATTGAAAAATTGAAGATGTATAAAGCATCAGGTTCAGATGAGATCCCAGCAGAACTGATAAAATCAGGGGGAGAAAAATTGATGGACAAGATACGCTGGTTGCTTAGTATGATTTGGGAAAAAGAAGCTCTTCCAGATGAATGGAAGGAATCAATTATCGTACCAATTTATAAGAAAGGAGATAAAACTGATTGCAACAACTACAGGGGCATCTCATTACTTTCAACTTCGTACAAAATTCTAACAAATATATTAGTAAGCAGACTTACTCCCTATATTGATGACATTCTAGGAGATCATCAATGCGCATTTAGAAGAAACAGGTCTACAACAGATCAGATTTTTAGTATAAGACAATTTTTAGAAAAGAAATGGAAATATAATGGTACTGTACATCAACTATAGGCTATGTAGACTTCAAAAAAGCATATGATTCAATTAAGAGGGAGAAGTCATATATTATCCTGCAGGAGTTCGGAATTCCTAAAAAGTTAGTTAGACTTATACGAATGTGTCTAAATGGTACAAAGAGTAGGGTGCGTGTAGGCAAACATTTTTCTGACACTTTTGAAATCCAGTATGGGTTGAAGCAAGTAGATGCACTAACTCCTCTACTATTTAATTGTGTAATAGAGCATGCCATTAAATCTTTAGAGAATGAGGAAGGCTTACAACTCAATGGTATTTATAAGCTTTTAGTTTATGCAGATGATTTAGTATTATTGGCCGATAGCGAGGAGATACTATAGGACAACACTCACACGTTATTGAGTAACACTAAGAAATTAGGACTGGAAGTAAATATCAATTAAATAAATATATATAGTCACAGGTAGAAATTCATTATATAATGGAAATGGACAGCTAATGACAAATGAGGGAAAATTTGAGGAAGTGGCTGAATTCAAATACCTAGGAACAATAATCACAAATAGAAATGAGATGCACAAAGAAATTAAACATAGGCTCAATTCTGGAAATGCATGCTATATGCATTTCAGAGACTCTTGATGTCCCAACTCCTTTCACAACACGTTAAGTTGAAAATATATACAACAATTTTCCCACCAGTTATATTATATGGGTGCGAAACATGGACTCTGACTTTAAGGGAGGAAAGGAGATTACAGGTATTTGAGAATAAAGTACCTAGGAAACTTTTTGGACCAAAGAGAGATGAACAGACAGGTGAATGGAGAAGACTGCATAACAAAGAATTACATGGTCTTTATAGGAAGCCAGATATAATAAGAACAGTTAAGTCTCGTAGACTGCGATGGGCAGGACATGTTGCACGTATGAGGTATGGATGACTTGCATGGAAGCTTCTTGTAGGAAAGCCAGAGTGAAATCGTCCAGTTGGTAGACCAAGAATGAATTGGGAGAATAACATTAACTATGATTTAAGGGAAGTAGATTATACGGGGAATGATTGGAAAGCATTAGCTCAGGATAGGGATGTATGGAGAGCTTATGTCCGCGCGGCCATGAACCTACGGGTTCGATAGTGCCAGTGAGTAAGTAAGTAAGTAAGTAAGTAGGTGAGTGATGCGATTCGATTCTGTCCGCTACTTTAAAAGCTGCAATCCTAGAAATAAGATTCTGTGAGCAGAGCATATAATCCACGACACTTCCTCCATTACCGTTTATGAACGTAAGTTCCCCTTCAATATCTTGCCCGTATTTTCCGTTTACCATTTCTAGGTTATAAATGTCGCAAAACGTCAAACGTTCTCTCCCATACGTATTCATAACCCTATCCTTACTCGCCCGAAATATTTTTCTTAAATATTCCTCTCCTTCCGCCCCTAAAGTTATATTTTCTCCCCCAGTTCTACTATTAAAGTCTCCCATTATAAGAGTATCTGCCTCCGGAAATTTATGTCCGAGTTCTATCATTATACTCCCAGGTCATCAAAAAAAAGCTACCTTATAGCGTATCGAGATCCAGACGGCTGACGATATACTGAGAGGATACATAAACAAAGATCCCCGATTTTTACATGAATACACGTGACACCCTCTATTTCAACATGAACATTTTCGACTTGTCTAAATGTATTATTTTTCAACATTGTAAATATCCCTCTCGGATACCTTCCCCTTTTTTGTTTACTACCCTCCCCTTATTTATACAGTTAAATCCATCAAGTTCAATATGGTCTTTGTCCCCCCATCCAAGTTTCTATAAATTAAATAAAACTAAAATATTTAACAAAATTAATTAATCTGTCGGAAGACATTCGTTTTTTCAATCCTTCAATATTCCACACAGCATTTCTGAGAGGCGGATTTGTCTTCTATGTTCTAATGGTTTTCTTTACCTGCTCTTGGCGACCCTTCTGCAGTGCATTTGCAAGTTTTCCCGACATTCTGCTTCTCAATTGTCGCGCCGGGCTTATCTCCCTCACACTGCTGTCTTCTGTCCTCTTCTCTGCAGGGTTGTCAGTTCTCTCACATTCCCCCCGTTCTCGTGTTGGTTTCTTGGGACTCGAACTCTGCCTCTCAGATGTCGTTCCTCGTGACTCACCTCGTTCCCTTGTTGTTTTATTGAGATTCGAACTCTTCCTTTCAGAGGTCGTTTCCCGTTGAGTTGTCCCTGCCGCTTCCTTCGTGGACACAGACATCTCCTCCAGTTCTCGTCGAGTCCTCACCCGTCCATTTATTACAAGTTTATCGAAACGGATGAATGCCTGAGCTCCCTCCTTCCTTGCATCCACTAAATGTCGTTTCAGGAATGCTCGCTCCTCTCTAACTCTCCGGCTATGGTCTTCACTCATTGCCACTCCAGTGCCCCTTAGATATCTTGCCTCCCTTATGATTTATTCTTTATCCCTATAGTGAGCTAACATGCACACTATAGGCCCACTCTATAAGCGCGTTCGATGTCTCGTTCTAGCAGAACTATTCCCATTTGTCTTAGGACATGCCTTGTTATAATCGCCGTAGTGTCCTAAGACTCGTTCTCCTCTTCCCCCACATCTTACAACACAATATTGTTCCTTCTAGATTGATTTTCTAGATAGTCAATTTTTTCTTCTAGCCACTTAACTCTGTCTTCCATACTACTCCAGGCTACCTCAATTTCTTGAACCCTCTCCACGACAGAGTTTACCATAGACACCATGTCCTCCGTCTTTCGGAATCCCTGGGCCATCTCTCTCCTCATCTCTTCCAGCATTTTCTTCATGTCCTGCATTTTTTACAAATTGACAACACCGCACTGTTCTCGAGAGCTAAAAACACGTCCGCACACTACCACGTACAACTCGTTTGTCTTACTTTATATAGTAATGTTACTGTGTTCATATGCCTTGGTTATTATATCTAGTATAATGTTAGACATTTCTGAATTACACTATCGATTCATGAACCACAGTTTAATAACCGCGCAGTTTAATGGAAATATCTGTGGTATAACGCATACCCCTCCCCTTTTCCAACAGACAAGTGACAAAACCTCTGTAATATAAACACTAGAAATGAATATAAGGTGTATAATACAATAAAACATAGGCCTGCTTAGGTTATGCATTGCTTACAAGATAATGAAACGTTTTAAGACAAAAATTGCTCTATTCGCATGCATATTTGTTTTTGTTTTGGATGGCATTTTAGTTAACATAAGATCAGGTTTGCGCAATTTCAACTACCGACGTAAATGAAACGTTGTTTACAGCACCTATCTTTCTACATGAGGTAGTTATCTTCATATCCCGGTAGGTGTATAGCTACATGATACACCCCATCCCACCTCTTCGCACATATTCTCGTATAGTCTATACCAGTACAAATAAGTCTTCGACACTATGGAACAGACTCCGCTCTCTGATCATATGATCATGAACATTACTTCTTTAATGAATAGTGGTTTTCAGGTCTTTTGAAGGTCAAATTTGACAATCAATAATTATTCATCGTTCTGTCAGCCAAAAGTGCATGCATCATGAACATTTTTATAGTATTTAATAGTGGTATTTTTAATTTCTTTTGAAGGTCAAATAAAACCTCGTATATTCATAGTTTTGTCTTCCAGGAGTACAATACTGTACATTTCGGTTGATTTTAAAAATCGTTCGACATTTATAAATTTCAAGACTACGTCAGAATGTTAAACAAATTTATTATTACAATAATAAATCGTAAATAACAAATTTGATATAATCTTCATAATCTAGGTTAATTATTTTATATCTGTAACACCACAAATTAGAATTTTGATAAAACTACATAAATATAATCATTATGTTATTATATCCACTTTATAATCAACAAACTGAAAGGAAATCAATGTAAAATAATAAAAAGTATTCACCAGTATATCCAACAATTTAATACGAATAGGTTATTCATTAAAATATTTAAAAGTAACTAAAACCATATCAAAATACTTCAGTTTTACGGCTCTCCGTTAGGACACAAAGGACTGACGCTGAGGCACGTGTATACATAGCTAGTTTGGAAGCGTGAGGTTGAATGAAGCGAAATCACGCAATGCCACGTGTTATAACAATCCAGAGAATAATGCACTCTAATTTGTTGTTATAAGAATGTTGTGCCTAATGTTTTATTTTAGGACATTAACATTGTTTTTTATGAAGTTTTCCGCATATTATCTGTTCTTTTACTACAATATCTCCTAACGAATAGATAAAGCTAATGAAGTGAATTGATATGTTAAGTGTGAATGTTTTGGCAATAGGCCTAAGTGAAGTTTGGGTAGAGGAGGATTTTGTGCACTATCCGTAGCGTAGTTGGTTGAGGCAACATGTTACAAGACGGATGGTCGAGGGTTCGAATTTTTAAACTGACCTAAAACTTCTGGCAGCACCAGAGACCTGGGGTCGACTCAGCCTCTAATGGAAATGAGTAAGATACCCTTGTTTTGGGGGTAAGGTGGCCGTCACGCAGGATTGACAATCCGGGTAACTTCAATTGCCGATTGTCTAGAAAAAATGGGATCCTTAACCTCCTACTACCCCAAGGTACTCTTAAGGCCCTATAGTGGGATCACTTTATCTTTTATTACAATTTTATTGACTTACACAGAAATTAAAATAATAATTAGAGTCCTTTTTTCACACTTGTTCCTATAAGCACTAATTTATTATTGTCGTGTCTGACAAGTCAAAAACATATATAATTAGAAATATTGAATTTTTCTGACTATTGGTTTTTGTTTTATTTAAATTTGTTTTCTTGACAATTGAAATGTTCAGCAATTTAGAACGTTTCTTTCATAAATCTTTTGCAATATTCAGTGAATACAAATACCTTTAACCTTCAACGCCCCGAATAAATTTTTAACAGGATATATACTCATTTTACTCAGCCAAAAACATTTATTGGGGGGTTAAATTTTTAGAGGGCTTTTATGGAGGTCTTGAATTGAGATTTTGCCAATTATAATTTTATTTATATGTTTATATGGGTAAAAATAACAAATTTTCAAGACAAAAATTAGAGGGAGGCATTTAAGTGCGTTTTTTAAAAATATATTATATACAGTATATGATGGCTTTTCCCTCCATGGTATCTTTACCTTGTCGTGGTGGAGTGGCTTGCGTGCTTAAATGATCCTGAGAGCTATGCCGGCGGTAGCATTGCTGCCGATAGGGTTACCCATGCCGGACTGGTCGAAGGTGATAAGCCAGACGAAAATAGTATCTTGGGCGAAAGAGTGACGATCTTTTACCGTAAAAATACAACCGTCAAGAAATGCGGACATGGGTTCAACTGGGGTAAAATTTTCCGGAGGTCAAATAGTCCCCCATTCGGTTCTCCGGGCGAGGACTACTTCAGGGAACCCATGCCAAAGGCTCAAACACAGGAACATGTTCCTAGGAACATGGAATGTTAGGACTTTATACAATAGCGGGGCACTAGAGATATTAACGCGGGAATTAGATAAATCGCCCTTGGATATAGTCGCTTTACAGGAAGTTAGGTGGCCAGGAGAAGGTAGTCAGGAATCAGGAAGCTTTGCATTATACTACGGGGGTGCAGAAAGACCTGCATTTGGAACGGGTTTTTTAGTCAGAAGGAGGATCCTATCCGCTATCCGAGATATTAAGTTTGTTAGTGATAGGATATCATACATAATTCTAAAGGGTAATCAACATAATTTTATAATTGTAAATGTACATGCCCCCACAGAAAATAAAGATAACAAGATCAAGGATGATTTCTATGAAGAATTAGAATGCTTATTTGATAGCCTTTCACGATATCATATGAAAATTATCTTAGGAGATTTTAATGCAAAAGTGGGGCGGGAAGATATATTCAAACCAACAATAGGCAAATTCAGTCTTCATGAAGATAGTAACGACAACGGGGTTAGATTAGTCACATTTGCCACATCGAAGAATCTCATTGTTAAGAGCACAACATTTCAGCATAAGGATAATCATAAATACACCTGGATGTCCCCAGATGGAGAAAGTCGGTATCAGATAGATCATGTATTAGTGGATAAACACTGGCACAGTAGCATCATCGATGTTAGATCAGTTAGAGGGACAAACTGCAATTCGGATCATCATCTTGTCAGAGTGAAAATCAGACAATGGCTATCGCTTATGAGAGGAACAAACGCTAAAGATGATTCTCTAAAATTTGAATTAAAAAACCTGAAAAATGACGAAATGCTGCAAGAATACCAAATCAAAATTGCTAATAGATTTGAAGTACTGGAATCTTCAGATGACAATGTGGCAAACGAAGAAGAAACTGATATAAATAAAGATTGGGAGGCTATAAGAGATAATATTAAATTGTCAGCATCAGAAAGCATTGGTTGTTTAAAAAAGAGGCAAAACAAGAAATGGTTTGATGAGAAATGTGCCGACATTGTAAAGAAAAGGAAGCTAGCATAAGTGAAATGGTACGAGCCAAATGAGGTAAATTTAGAATAATTGGGTAGTATTAGACGGGAAACCACCAAGTTACTAAAGAGTAAAAAGAGGGAATATTTGAGAGAGAAGATTAATGATATTGAAATGAATGCAAAAAATAGGAACATAAGAGAATTATATCAGGTAATTAGTATAGGGAAGAAAGGGTTTGAGGCTAGAACAAACATAATTCGGAATGAAAATGGGGATATGATTGCAGATTCCAGGAGTATATTAAATAGATGGAAAAGTTACTTTAATCACCTATTAAATGTATGTACAGAACAGGACATTGAGGAGGATAATTTACAGACAGCAGAAATGCTGGTCGCTGAGCCAAGTGCATTTGAGGTTGAAATGGCGATTGAAAAATTGAAGATGTATAAAGCATCAGGTTCAGATGAGATCCCAGCAGAACTGATGAAATCAAGGGGAGAAAAATTGATGGACAAGATACGCTGGTTGCTTAGTATGATTTGGGAAAAGGAAGCTCTTCCAGATGAATGGAAAGAATCAATTATCGTACCAATTTATAAGAAAGGAGAAAAAAACTGATTGCAACAACTACAGGGGCATCTCATTACTTTGAACTTCGTACAAAATTCTAAGCAGATTTACTCCCTATATTGATGACATTCTAGGAGATCATCAATGTGCATTTAGAAGAAACCGGTCTACAACAGATCAGATTTTTAGTATAAGACAGATTTTAGAAAATAAATGGCAATATAATGGTACTATATGTAGACTTCAAAAAAGCATATGATTCAATTAAGAGGGAGAAGTTATATAGTATCCTGCTGGAGTTCGGAATTCCTAAAAAGTTAGTTAGACTTATACGAATGTGTCTAAATGGCACAAGGAGTAGGATGCGTGTAGGCAAACAGTTTTCGGACACTTTTGAAATCCGGAACGGGTTGAAGCAAGGAGATGCACTATCTCGTCTGCTATTTAATTTTGTACTAGAGCTTGCCATTAAATCTTTAGAGAATGAGAAAGGCTTACAACTGAATGGTATTAATAAGCTGTTAGTTTATGCTGATGGTGTTGTATTGTTGGCCTATAGCGAGGAGATACTAAAGGACAACAAGCCCACACTATTGAGTAACATTAAGAAATTATGACTGGAAGTAAATATCAATAAAACTAAATATATGGGCACACGTAGAAATACATTATATGTCATGAAAATTGTTTCATTAAAGTGTAAAACAAATACATTTCATTTACTACGTATTTGAACTCGTATCTCATTACGACATTGTTTTTACTTTACAGCACTGAGTGCTGTAAAATTAGGCCATTGCGAAATTCGCTTCAATGTTTTAAAATTTCACTTTGTACAGCCAAAGTAGATAAAGTAATGAAATATATGAAATCATTGCTAATTAGACGGCGTTATGCATTAACTGGCTATGCGCCATTATGTAAGTTTCGAGAAAAATACGTTTAAAGCCAATCTTCACTATTTATTGTAACGCCAAACAAACAATACTGGATATCGCAAGTTATTTTCCTTGTTTGACAGTTATGCATCAACAATCTAAGAGCGGAAACATTTGGCGCTTAGCTGAATGTTACAAAATTTATATTAACATTTTGAAGATCTGGTTTCATAACCGTTTGTTGTAAAACACAGAATCTCTGACAGGACTGACGGCGTTTACATTTGTTTAAATCCATCCATAGTAATTCTGCCCGGAGGCAGGTCCTTCACTGCAATCATAGCATTTTCATGCTATGCTTGCAGCTTTAATAGGGAATTGTGTAGGTGTGGTAACTTCACGTTGCTTTCCACACCGGTGAAGGATGATGATGATAATGATAATGGTAAGGATGATTTCGGGGACCGTTAAAGTTTTCCTGACATTTGTCTTACAGGTGAGGAAAAACCCCGATATAAACCTCACCCAGAAAAACTGCCCCGACCGGGGATCGAACCCGGGCCCGCTGCGTGACAAGGCAGCACGCTACCTCGAGACCACAGCGGTGGACTTTTTTTTAAAAATAATAAAGCTATATTTAATGATTTGGCGCTAAAAGTGTGCGTACATTTACTTATGAGGCAGTGCAATGGATGACATTAAATTAGCAATTTAAAAAATGGCGTCCCGCGCCGTAGCCGAGCGGTTAAGATAGGAAGCCTTGGCGCAGAGCTACGGGACTTGCGCTGGTTCGAGTCTCCATGGGGGAAGACATTTTCTCATGGTATTTCGGCCAGTATGGGACCGGTGCCCACCCAGCATCGTGAGGCAATTGGGTAGCTACAATAAGTAGCGGCTCCAGGTTGAGGAACCAGCTATAACGGCTGGGGGACTCGACATGCTAACCACATGTCACCCCTACACTGGCTGTTGATCATCTACCTCTGTGATTGACACATGTGGATGTGAAGGGCCAGCAGCCGGCTGGTAAAAGGGCAACCGCTGAAAAGTGGAAAGACCCTCAATCGGATCGGAAAAAATGGCGTTTAGCTGGTTGGTGCGTAACATCATCCAATTCAAGAGTAAATACGTATCCGTTACTTCACTGTTTTTGAGTGGATGTGAAGGAGAGATGGAATATTTTGCGGCAAGTTGTAAATTATATTTACCTTATCGTAAAAACAAGGGAATGTAGAACGCCCAGTGTGATTCCTGCCATCTCTACCGTGTGTGTTGAAGAACTGCCTGCATTCCATTCTCAGTGTGTTGACACATCCGTCCAAATTGATATAGAGTTGGGTGCGACTGTATATAGTGAGTTCAGACTGCATGGGTAGGAATCTTTGCGATTTGTCTGCAGGATCAGTCTTGTTCTCATAAATCTTCCAAAGTGTTGTGAAGTTCATGGAAGGCTGTGGAATCGCATCTTCTTCCAACAGCGTACCGTTCACACAATCTATAGCTCTGCAACAAATCACATTACATAGGATTTCCGGGAATGAATTTGAGGTTTCATCAAACAACTTTGGATTAAGAATTAAAAACACTTTAAATTATTCCAATAACTCAGAATATTCCTGAAGTACAGTAATAACTTTTATATGGATGTAAATCTTGGGTACTTACAAAAAAAAAGATATCTCACACATTCAAGCCATTGAAACGAATTTTTTAAGATTCATAAAAGGATGTACATGCATGGATAGATTACATAATGAGTCAATAAGAAATGAACTGGATATATTTTCAATACTCGATAAACTAGAAAAACACAAATACCGATGGAAGGAAGATTTAGACAGAATGGACAATACGAGATTACCCAAAACGATCAACATCTTCACACCATATGGAAGAATATCATTGGGACGGCCAAGGAAATGATGGACTTTAGACCAGAACAGGTCTCATTGTCCTAATCCTGGAAAGGAAGAAGGAGAAAAAGAAGAAGATGAAGAAGTAATCTAATATATAAAAATGAATGTTTGTTTGTTCGTACTTTATGCGCGGCCATATCGTTGATCCGATTGTGATGGGAATTTTTGTAATATGTTCAGGAGATTCCCGGGATGAACATAGGCTATAAAAGAGTTGAGATACTCAACTCCTACACCCTTAAAAACACCCTTTGTAGTGAAAAACATGAAAAAGACTCCTTTTTTATCCGTAAATGGCTTACGCTCTCTAAAGCATAACAAATACATACAATTAATGTACACAGAATTGAATATCTAAAAAAAACTACAAAAAAGTCCGCGACAGCATATGTTTATCTTTTACAGATAACACACAATAGCCATTTTTATCTTTCATTGATGTCAAGGAGATCGTGATAAGTAGATTCCAGGGCAAGCATGTGCTGCTATACCATTCACCCAATTGTTATGGGACTTTTGGCAAAATGTTTAAGATTTTTCCCGGGAAGGTTATAAGATAGTTTTAATGCTCAAGTCCTTCACCCTTAAAAATCATCTTCTGTGGTGAAAAAACGTGAAAAAATGTCGCTTTTTGTAAGCTTAAATGGTTTCGCTCCCTAAACCATAACAAATACACAAAATTATTGTACACAGAATGAATATCTCAAAAAACTCTACAGAAAAGTCCCCGACAGCAAATGTTTATCTTTTAAGGATAACTCACAATAACGATTTTTGACTTTCATTGATGCCAAGAGTATCGGGGTAAGTAGACTCCCGGGCAAGCATAGCAGCGCACGGCAGGTATTCTTTTATGGATAACTAAAAAATAACGAATTTTGTCTTTCAGCTCATTTATGCCAAATACATCGGGATGCGTAGATTCCCGGGCAACGCCGTGTAATCAGCACGGGATATCTAAAAATAATAAAGATATACATTTGTATTTATTTACCCTTTTACTTATTGAACTAAATGCAACAACACATCATTTATTTAGGTGTAGCAGCGCATGCCGGGTATTAGCTAGTGACTAATATTTTAATCTGTAATATTTTAATCTATAGAAAATGGAGAGAGGGGGTGGGGAGGGGGAGAGGAGGGAGGCGGGAATGGAGAAAGAGGGGGGGGAGAGGGAGAGGAGGAGAGAGAGAGAGAGGGGGGCAGACCAGAGCCAGTTGCTCTTAAAGGGTCAGGCCTGCCCTTGTCCATATTTTTGATTATCTAAATTACAATATAATGCAGTATATGCCATATTAAAGTCCTCCTTATTCATGCGCATTCATTACACACACACACACACACACACACACACACACACACACACACACACACACACACACACACACACACACACACACACACACACACGCACGCACACACGCACGCACGCACGCACACACACACACACACACAAACACACACACACACGCAAGCACGCACGCACGCACACACACACACACATATATATATATATATATATATATATATATACATACAGGATGTATTAAAAAGGATGGCGCAAACTTACAAGGTTGAAAATACACGATAATAGAAGCAACAATGTCCCAGTAAACATGGGTCCGCAAACGAGCCGTTTACGAGATAATTGAACGGGTGAGTGGAAAAAGGATAACATTCCAAAAATTTGAGAAATTAAACTGAAATAGCCATTTTGTAGATCTTTGCTTAAGCTATCCAATGAGTGTAAAAAGGGTTATATTCCAGTATTATATATTGTTAAAACCAGCATTGAAATTTTAGTTGAGTGGATAAAGGATAACATTCCAGGAATATTATCTTTTTTCTACTCAATATTGTGTATTCATGAAGTTGGCATTATTGTCAGTAACAAAATTAATAACCTGGAGTTCATTGTTGTTATATTACTCACTGTATAAAGTTGCATATCACAGTTCTCTGAATAAAAGCAATGACAATAATTATTATTGTCATTGCTTTTATTTTATATTTTACATTATTTTTGTAGTTCTGTTGTAAGACAGGGTATTGTGTCCTAAAGTATGTGTGACTCCGAGGAAGAATATGAACCTGAACGAAAGAGAGGTAAGGCTAATAAAGACTTACAATGTAAAGAGAAAGAGAAACTTGCTAGGCAGAAAGGCAAGGAATTTGTTTCATGTAAAGGTTTATTAGTTGAAGCTAAAACAACTGGTCCAGATTGTAACTGCCGTAAAAAGTGTATGGGAAACTTCAGTGTTGAGGAGAAGGGTTCAATAATTGATAATATATACAATGGTCGTCCTAAAAATGAAAAGGATACATTTCTTATGGGGCTGATAGAAAGATATGATGTTGCTCGACACCGTCCATTAACAAAGAATTCCAAACAAAACTTGTCGTCTTTCAAGTACTTTGCCATTAAAGGGACAAGCAGAGTCGAAGTTTGTCGAAATGCTTACATAAGTTTGCATGCAATCTCCAGCAAAGTAGTCCAACGCCTAACCAAGCTTGTTGCAACTAATCAGTCACCGGTTGATATGAGAGGGAAGAGCCAAAATCGGGGGAATACACTTGATGCACACATTGTCATAAAAATAGATGATCATATATCCTCATTTCCTAAAAAAGAATCACATTACTCATCTCTTCCAGTCACATATTTGGATTCAAGTTTGACAGTTTCAAAAATGCATGGTCTCTTCATTAAAAAACATCCTGATCTGAAGGGAGTCATAAAATATGAGTACTACTTGAAACATTTCAATGACAACTACGGGTACCGATTTGGTAGGCCACAAGTAGACGTTTGCTCAACCTGTGAAGACTTAAACACAAAAATAAAGTCTTCAACTCTGAACGATGTGGCAAAAAGGGCTGCTGTTGCCGAGCTACTAGTTCATAAGAGGCGAGCAAAGAAATTTTACAGTAAGATGGAGAATGTCAAGAATATCTGCAAGGAAAGAAATGATGTCATGGCTATTGCGTTTGACTTCATGCAAAACATGCCTCTCCCTTTCATTCCTGTACAAGAAATGTTTTATCTCCGTAAACTTTGGTACTATGTATTTAATATTCATGATATTGGCCGTGGTACTTCAATTTTCTATACGTACACAGAGGGTGAAGCTCTAAGGGGTCCTAATGAAGTATGCAGCTGTCTTCTGGATTTCATTAACCAGATCTCTGAAGAAGTAAAGATCCTGTATGTCTTCAGCGACGCATGTGCTGGCCAGAATCGCAACCACACATTAACTAGGTTGCTTGCAACGCTAACAATGAATGGTAGATTCTCAGTTATTCACCAGTTCTACCCAATCCGAGGCCATATTTTTTCTGCCATGTGACAGAACATTTTCAGTCATTAAACGACAAGTTCGAAGATTGGATCGGATTTACTCTCCAAACCAGTATGATGACATCATTCGAAATGCCAGGAAACTCAACCCTCCATATGAAGTAAAGAGGCTTCTAAACAACCAGGTACTCAACTTCAAAGGCTGGTGGCCACAGTATTTCAAGAAAACATGTAAAGATACTGAAAATAAAAATTTGACATTCAACATCAGTAAGTACAGACAACTTGTATTTACTCAGAAGATGAAAGGCTGTGTCGAGGCTTTCCGAATACATTGATGGTCTGCACCATGGAACTTTCAGGTTGAAAAAACAAGATTATGTGGAACTTCCTACTACTGCAGCATATACTGGGAAACTTGGAATCAACATCAAAAAGATACAAGACATCTCAAAAGTCAACGCACTACATACCTGATGAGTACAAGTCATTCTATGAAGATATCCTTAAGTATCCAACTTCAAATACAGCAGACAGTGATAAGGATGAATGAAGACTCGTATCATGGTCAGCATTGTGTAAAGTAAAAACAGTTTAAAGTGTTTTTTTTTACTATTAAAACATTTTATGACACAAAAAACATAATAGTTAATTATTTTTATCGATTGACAAAACATTGAGTGGAAAAAGGATACTATTCCAACAGATTTAATAATTAATAATTACTAAACAAGTAAGTATTTAACTATGAGATTTTTTGAGCGAACACTTAATGATTAGCTCTACAATTCACTAATAGTACATTTTCCGATAGCACTCTTAGCTTTTTCTGTAAACTTATTTTTTTTGTTTTCCCACAAACTAGGAAGTTGGAATGTTATCCTTTTTCCACTCACCCGTTCAATTACGAATGTATGGTTACAAGCCGCCACTGACTTAATTGTAAACATCGTCCTAGTTAGTAGAATTTTTTTTTGAATTTAGACTTTACTATTAATTTTTCATCTCATTTAGTTCACATTTCTCAGTTCACTTCCCTTATGGGTAACCTGTTAAAGGAGATGTTAAAGTGTCTTCCTTGCATCTGGATGCAATACTGAATTCGTCTCTGCAATGAATGTCGAATTCTTTCGAAAACCCCTGGATCATTTCTGAATTTTTGACAAGCATTTACAACTCTCTGCTCCAGTTCTTCAATCGTGTTAACGGGTGTGCTGTAAACTTCGCTTTTGAGGTGACCCCAGACATAAAAATCCAAAGGATTTAGATCAGGTGATCTTGGAGGCCAAGGTACAGATCCGCCTCGACCTGTCCATCTGTGACCGTATCTGCGCGTTAGATGCCGTCTCACAGCAGCAGAAAAATGTGCCGGAGCTCCATAATGCATGTACCTCAAACTCCGATTTTGCTGAAGGGAAACATCCTCAAGCAATCCTGGAAGATGACGCCGCAGAAACCTAAGGTACCTCCGTCCATTAAGTTTTCGTGGAAGAATGTGTGGCCCAATGAGATAATCACCTATTACGATGTTACAAAAATGACGTCAGTGGCGGCTTGTAACCATACATTCGTAATTATCTCGCAAACGGCTCGTTTGCGGACCCATGTTTACTGGGACATTGTTGCTTCTATTATCGTGTACTTTCAACCATATAAGTTTGCGCCATCCTTTATGATACACCCTGTATATCAGGGTGTCCCAAGACTCTCAAGTCATGAAGGAGATTTTTTTTTTTCGCAAAATAAAATACGCATACCCTCTATTTTTTCAGTTTGACCTTAATAACTCAGATAAATATTATTGTGATTGGATCATGACAACCCGTGCCGACTTCATGTCAAACATATGAGATTAAAATTTGTACTGGGTCTCGTATAGAAGGATTCTAGACCTAAAACTTTATTTAGTAAATACAACATCAATAAGCCCAAAACATATAATTCTTTACTATTTTACAATTAAAAAACTATTGTTCAAATTTCGTTCGCCTTAGTTAGTAAGTATTGACATGTTTCGAAGCAAGTCGGCACGTGTTGCCGTGGACCTACGCACACCAAATTGTATATACTTAACAATTGTTTTATCATTGTAAAAAGTAATACTCTGATTATTATTATTATTATTATTATTATTATTATTATTATTATTATTATTATTTTATTATTATTATTATTAATTGACGAAATTCTGCCAGAGAATGGATTGATATTAATATCTGATATTTCAGTTGTGCTAAACTAATACAAACATTAGTTTAAAAACATCATACATTGTAGGCCTTTCAGACAAATACCATCATTAATATAACATGAGATTTTTTAGTTGAGGACGACTGAAATATCAGGTACGAATTTTAAGATTTTAACCTATTTTCATACAAAATCAGAGTTATAAGAGCCCTATGCCCAAGAAGACGGTGAAGAAGTATAAGTGGTAAATACTCACTTAAGACTTGTTCCATCCTTTGACCTCTGGATACTTTGACATGACGTCATGAGCACTTTATCATCTTCCTTGTGCCAGAACTGAGTGGGTTCAATTTTATAGCCAGGATCTGTCCCATTCGCACTGTTGAATGCCACAGCGTTCATACAGTCGCCCGTGTATAACAAGTCATCATACAGCACATATACATTCACGTTGGTGGTCGCAATGCGGTTACAAAACCGATCGCACTGAAAAGGCTTCTTGATGAAAGTGCAACGGGATTTCTTACACTCGAGAAAACCAGACATCTTCATGTTATCTCTCTCACTGTCTATAGTGGCGCCGTCCGCCTTGTAATAGCACTGGTACACTTCGGACATGTTGGCACAGTGTCCATTGGAACAGTTGAACAGTCCTGTCAGCGCGCCGCATTCTGAGCCGTTATTACAGTTGTAGCGTTTCAGCGCCTTTTCATCCACCTGAAACATCAAGTGCATTGGGTCCCATTAAATGTCAATTCTTTAAATCAATTATATTCTGTAGTGTTCTGTCCTAGAGCAGGACCTTTACTGCAATCATAACATTTTGATGCTATGCTTTGCGGCTTTTACTAGGGAATTAATTATAGGTGTGGTAGCTTCCCGTTGCTTTCCACACCGGTGAAAGAGGATGATGGCTAGATGAAGTTCGGTAACATTTTGGGCCCTAAAGGTACCTGACATTTTTCTGACAGGTGAGGAAAAACGCCGAAAAAATATCTCATCCAGAAAGCTTGTCCCTACCGGGAATCGAACCCGGGCCCATTGTGTGACAAGGCAGCACACTATCTGGATATTACAGCGGTGGACTTTAAATCAATAATTATTACAAAATATGATTGTTCCTACAAAATTATGTAATAATTGAATATCTACCTTGAATAAGGTTGTAATGAACAGTTTTGTGTAAAATTTGATTTAGATGGATCTCTGTATGTATATATATATATATATATATATATATATATATATAAAATTTACATTATTTATATCGCTGTAACATCTAAAATCATGTCTATTTATTTATATATTATTATTGAAATTCCAAATAATAATGAAATGAATTCTGGTAATGCAATTTAAACATATAATCTGCCTTGACGGCTGAGGAAAACCAGAAAGAAACTTCAGTCAGGTTTTGTCGACAACGGGATTTGAACCGGGGATCTCCCGTATACAAGTCTCAAACGCTACCACTTGAGTCAACACGCTCGGTAACACTATTTGTACATAAGGAATTTATTAGACTAAAAGTAAGATACATACAATGTTATTTACAAATATGGGTCGCACGGGCAGTAAGCCGTACGTGCTGTTGACAGTCCGTTACAATAAGTTGATGTTTGGTAATAATATACATAAAACAAAAAAGAAAACACAATAATATTACAAATTGGATAACAATACAATTACATTATACATTAACTTAGTTAATTAGAATTATTAAGAGGTACTGGTATTGCAATTTGTTAACATATTTATTTATTCATGAATGAGTGTTCTTATTTTCCGCGATTTGTCCTGAAATCTACCCAAGTTTATCCAATTTTCTGGGCTTACCAATAACTCGTAGCATGCCAATCTTTTACGATTTGAATTTAGAAATCTTTCCGGTAATAACTTACGCCTCCAATATTCCAAATCGTTACATTTTCCTAATATATGTATCTCGTCTTCAAAGCTCCCGCACATTGGACATATTCTCATATCGTGATCGTCGCTAATTTAAAAACAATTCCAAGCCCCTAACCTGAACCAAGCAAGCCCTGATCTCTCTTTAAATCCTAGATTGAGTTTATAAGATTCTTTTCCCGAAACTTGTTTTAGGTCTCTTTGTAAAAACAGTGATCGTTTTCCCATACATTCGGCCAAAATATTTTGTCGGTTTATATCTAAGTACGTCCTTCTTATTTTTCTCCACACATTCTTGCGATTTTCAGTCCCTTTTTGACATACCCAACCATCCCAATCTTTTGGAGTTCTCTCCTAGCCTCGTCTGCCCAGAATTTCATATTTGCGTTCCTAATTTGGTGATCGTAACAAATTGCTCTGAGCATTGTTTGTTCACCTTGGATTAGCCACAATCAGTACTTGAGTATACAAATTTTGCAGTTTATATCGTCCTGAAATGACCCAAATTCGTATAAAATTTCACTGTTAGAAACGGCCTTACTAAGTCCTGTCATATATTTTAGAAAATGCGTATATACCTTATTTAGTATTTCCGTTCTTTGAAATCCCCAAATCTCACTACCATAGTGCATTACTGGCCTCACCATCGCTCCATACATTTTTCTAACGTACTAACTGGAATATCAGGCACTCTACCCAGAATACTGAGAATACTATTAAGTTGTCCCCTCCCTTTGAATAACGCTATATCAATATGTTTCTTCCACTTTCCGTTCATTTTCAACCTCGTACCAAGATATTCAGAATGTTTCACGTTTTGAAGTATTTGATCTCTGTATTTCCATTCCTCTGCTCTACCATAAACCGTCCCATTTTTTTGTCTTACTAACATTTACAGTCAATCCCCAATCCCTACAGTGTATTTCCAGTCGGCCAAGACCTCTTTGCAATCCCTTGATTGTCTTGGAACAGATAATTAAATCATCTGCATACAACATGACTGGGACTTTAACATTTCTTATCTCCGGAGCCTCAATGTCTCCTTCTAGCATTATGTCTACAATATCATCAACGAATAGATTAAATAGCATTGGTGATAAAATGCAACCTTGTCTCATTCCCCGATTAGTTTCACTGCTCTCTGTGATGTGCCCTTGGTCTACTTTTGTACAAAATTTAACATATTTATAAATTTACATTAAAGCATGTATCATTTTATGAGACAATCCTTTTCGATTTAATTTTTCCCAAAGTGCGCTTCGGTCCACAGTATCAAATGCCATCTTAAAATCAACGAATGCACAAAATAATTTGCCCCTCTTGTTTTTCAGATTATCATCAATTAATGTTCTCAGAACCCCTCCATGGTATCTTTACCTTGTCGTGGTGGAGTGGCTTGTGTGCTTAAATGATCCTGAGAGCTATGCCGGCGGTAGCATTGCTGCCGATAGGGTTACCCATGCCGGACTGGTCGAAGGTGATAAGCCAGACGAAATAAGTACCTTGGTCGAAAGAGTGACGATCTTTCACCGTAAAAATACAACCGTCAAGAAATGCGGACATGGGTTCAACTGGGGTAAAATTTTCTGGAGGTCAAATAGTCCCCCATTCGGTTCTCCGGGCGGGGACTACTTCAGGGAACCCATGCCAAAGGCTCAAACACAGGGACATGTTCCTAGGAACATGGAATGTTAGGACTTTATACAATAGCGGGGCACTAGAGATATTAACGCGGGAATTGGATAAATCGCCCTTGGATATAGTCGCTTTACAGGAAGTTAGGTGGCCAGGAGAAGGTAGTCAGGAATCAGGAAGCTTTGCATTATACTATGGTGGTGCAGAAAGACCTGCATTTGGAACGGGTTTTTTAGTCAGAAGGAGGATCCTATCCGCTATCCGAGATATTAAGTTTGTTAGTGATAGGATATCATACATAATTCTAAAGGGTAAATGACATGATTTTATAATTGTAAATGTACATGCCCCCACAGAAGATAAAGATGACAAGATCAAGGATGAGTTGTATGAAGAATTAGAATGCTTATTTGATAGCCTTTCACGATATCATATGAAAATTGTCTTAGGAGATTTTAATGCAAAAGTGGGGCGGGAAAATATATTCAAACCAACAATAGGCAAATTCAGTCTTCATGAAGATAGTAACGACAACGGGGTTAGATTAGTCACATTTGCCACATCAAAGAATCTCATTGTTAAGAGCACAACATTTCAGCATAAGGATATTCATAAATACACCTGGACGTCCCCAGATGGAGAAAACTCGGAACCAGATAGATCATGTATTAGTGGATAAACGCTGGCACAGTAGCATCATTGATGTTAGATCAGTTAGAGGGACAGACTGCAATTCAGATCATCATCTGGTCAGGGTGAAAATCAGACAACGGCTATCGCTTATGAGAGGAACAAACGCTAAAGATGATTCTGTAAAATATGAATTAAAAAACTTGAAAAATGATGAAATGCGGCAAGAATACCAAATCAAAATTGCTAATAGATTTGAAGTACTGGAATCTTCAGATGACAATGTGGCAAACGAAGAAGAAATTGATATAAATAAAGAATGGGAGGCTATAAGAGATACTATTAAATTGTCAGCATCAGAAAGCATTGGTTGTTTAAAAAAGAGGCAAAACAAGAAATGGTTTGACGAGGAATGTGCCGACATTGTGAAGAAAAGAAAGCTAGCAAAAATGAAATGGTTACACGAGCCAAATGAGGTAAATTTAGAGCAATTGGGTAGTGTTAGACGGGAAACCACCAAGTTACTAAAGAGTAAAAAGAGGGAATATTTGAGAGAGAAGATTAATGATCTCGAAATGAATGCAAAAAATAGGTTCATTAGAGAATTATATCAGGGAATTAGTATAGAGAAGAAAGGGTTTCAGGCTAGAACAAACATAATTCGGAATGAAAATGGGGATATGATTGCAGATTCCAAGAGTATATTAAATAGATGGAAAAGTTATTTTAATCAGCTATTAAATGTACATACAGAACAGGACATTGAGGAGGATAAGTTACAGACAGCAGAAATGCTGGTCGCAGAGCCAAGTACATTAGAGGTTGAAATGGCAATTGAAAAATTGAAGATGTATAAAGCATCAGGTTCAGATGAGATCCCAGCAGAACTGATAAAATCAGGGGGAGAAAAATTGATGGACAAGATACGCTGGTTGCTTAGTATGATTTGGGAAAAAGAAGCTCTTCCAGATGAATGGAAGGAATCAATTATCGTACCAATTTATAAGAAAGGAGATAAAACTGATTGCAACAACTATAGGGGCATCTCATTACTTTCAACTTCGTACAAAATTCTAACAAATATATTAGTAAGCAGACTTGCTCCCTATATTGATGACATTCTAGGAGATCATCAATGTGGATTTAGAAGAAACAGGTCTACAACAGATTTTAGAAAAGAAATGGGAATATAATGGTACTGTACATCAACTATACGTAGACTTAAAAAAATCATACGATTCAATTAAGAGGGAGAAGTTATATAGTATCCTGCTGGAGTTCGGAATTCCTAAAAAGTTAGTTAGACTTATACGAATGTGTCTAAATGGCACAAAGAGTAGGGTGCGTGTAGGCAAACAGTTTTCGGACACTTTTGAAATCCAGAATGGGTTGAAGCAAGGAGATGCACTATCTCCTCTACTATTTAATTTTGTACTAGAGCATGCCATCAAATCTTTAGAGGATGAAGAAGGCCTACAACTCAATGGTATTAATAAATTATTAGTTTATTCTGATGATGTAGTACTATTAGCCGATAGCGAGGAGATACTAAAGGACAACACGCACGCACTATTGAGTAACACTAAAAGATTAGGACTGGAAATAAATATCAATAAAAGTAAATATATGGTCACACGTAGAAATACATTATATACTGGAAATTGACAGCTAATAACAAATGAGGGAAATTTTGAGGAAGTGGCTGAATTCAAATACCTGGGAACAATAATCACAAATATGAATGAGATGCAGAAAGAAATTAAACATAGGCTCAATTCTGGAAATGCGTGCTATTATGCATTACAGAGACTCTTGACGTCCCAACTCCTTTCAAAAAACGTTAAGCTGAAAATATATAAAATAATAATTATTCTACCAGTTATATTATATGGGCGCGAAACATGGACTCTTACTTTAAGGGAGGAAAGGAGATTACGAGTATTTGAGAATAAAGTTCTTAGGAAAATGTTTGGTCCAAAGAGAGATGAACAGACAGGTGAATGGAGAAGACTACATAACAATGAACTACATGGCCTCTATTGGAAGCCAGATATAATAAGAACAGTTAAGTCTCGTAGACTGCGATGGGCAGGACATGTGGCACGAATGGGGAATGAAAGGCGTGCATGGAAGCTTCTTGTAGGAAAACCAGAGGGAAAACGCCCAGTTGGTAGATCAAGAATGAGATGGGATAATAACATTAACTATAATTTGAGGGAAGTAGGTTATACAGGGAATGATTGGAAAACATTAGCTCAGGATAGGGATGTATGGAGAGCTTATGTCCGCGTGGCCATGAACCTACAGATTCGATAGTGCGAGTGAGTAAAAGTAAGTAAGTAAGTAATTTTCTCAGAACGAATACGTTGTCCACTGTGGAGTACCCTTCTCTAAAACCTGCCTGATATTCTGAAATCCTTTTGTTTACTTTTGACCATTGTCTCTTTCGTTCGTAAAGTACTTAACAATATATTTTTCCAAACACTGACAAGAGGCAAATTCCCCTATAACTTTCTGGTTTATGAGACCCACCTTTCCCTTTGTATAGCGGTTGGATTACACCTGTCGCCCAGGCTTCCGGATAGTTTCCTCCATTAAATAGTTTGTTGAACGCAGTTTTCAAAACTTCTAATAATTTATTTGATGATATCATATATTTCAAGAATTCTCCTGGTAATCCGTCAATTCCAGGTGATTTACCGTTCTTTAAACTATTAATGGAAGAAATCATTTTTCGAGATATCCTGATCTAGTAATGGTATATATATATATATATTGCGTCGGGGATCTCCATTATATTTCCTTGATTATATTCTTAACTCCTCACCTCCCAGCACCCTATCAAAGTAGTTTTTCCATTCCCCGGGCGATATTATTGTCCGATTTATGTTCTTTACTTTGAATTCTCTTATCGCTTTCCACATGCTCGTACTGTTCCCACTTTCAGTCGCGGTTTTCATTTCCTCCGATTTCTTATTTTGCCATTCTAGTTTTGTTTCACTTAATAATTCTTTGTATTCCTTTCTCTGCTGTGCATACTTTTTTCTGTTTTCATCTGTGCTTTCTTTTCTGAACTTTAGAAGACTATTTCCGATACATTTCTTCTTCTTTCTACAAACCTTATTGTTCCACCCTTTGTCCTTCTGGTTTATTGTGCATTTAACCTTGAATTGTTCCCCTAGCTTTTGAAAAGATTCTGTCAAAGTTTCAATAATTTCATCCCCGCTAATATCATTTATTTGCAAATCCTTTATTAGTGTCTCCAGACACCCGATAAATTCTTCTCTGCGATCCTCAATCCACTTGAAACGCGTAATTGGCCGTAATGTTGTTGCCACCCCATCAGTAACTGTCTCCCTAATATCTTTTATATTTAAAATAAGTTTGTCTGGGAAATGGTGAGATTCGATTCTGGAAACAATATAGAAATTACTTAGGACTGGAATCATGTCTTGTGTGCATAATGTATAATCGATTACACTCCCCACATTGTTATTACTAAATGTCAGTTCTCCATTTTTATCTTCCCCATACTTCCCGTTCAAAATTTCAATTTCAAATGCATCACAAAAAGCTAACAATTGATTTCCTTCTGAATTTATAATTTTATCTTTGCTTCTCCTATCTTCTCCTATCCTCACCTCGTGTTTCATTATCATCTGTTTTTAAAGTGATATTTTCTCTCCCAATCCTAGAGTTAAAGTCCCCTAAAATTAATATTCCAGCTTCCGGAAACCTATCTTTTATTTCCGCCAATAGATCCGACAATTCAACGAAAAAAAAGTGGATTGGCATACCTAGAAGCCTAGAAGTTAGTGGTTTGCGGTAAATAGACAACATACAAATTTCTGCTCCGCCTGCTTTGTAATAAACACAAATTGCCTCTTTTAAATGAGTATTTATCTCTTTAATATAGGGGTCTAGATGTTCCTTATATATAAGGGCAACACCTCCTGGATATCTGCCTCTATTTCCTTTCGTTTGACTACCTTTGAAATATCCTTTCATATTATTTATATTTACACATTAATTACCTTTTAGCCATATCTCTGATAAAGCTAATATATCAAAAGTTTCAATAAACTCCACACATTTGTCCATTGAAAGTTTTTGTTTTAACCCCTCAATATTCTAAGTACCGACTGTCAACAAATCCTATTTTTTTCCCTTGACAGCGCTGCGTGAATTGGTCTTACCTGTATTTTTCGTGTCTGTCAAAATGTCCTTGTCAGCTGGCAAATTCCTTTGCGATTTTCTTCTTACTGGTGTAGTGTCCGGTCGTTGAACTCTTTGGGGTGGGTTAGTCATTATGGCCTTGCAGTTGTGTTGTCTGCTGGAACATCCGGAGTTATTTTCCTATTACCTTCTCTCTCTTTCTCTCGTGTAAAATTCTCTCCCTCCTTCTCTGCTGCAAGTGGACTACCCTCCATAATAGCATACATTGTAGGTTTTGGGGACCCGGTAGCACTGACCTCTTCTAATCCATTTTCAGGGTTGTCCATATTTTCCAGTTGCTCTCTGTTCCAGACCCGTCCATTTATAATCAATTTATTAAATTGTAGGATTGCATTGCAGCCCTGCTTCCTCGCCTCGAGCATATGTAGCTTAAGAAATACTCTTTCGTGACGAACCTTCTCATTGAAGTCTTCAGTAATATTAATATCGGTTCCTTTGAGATACTTGCTGTCTCTAAGAATCAGACACTTGATTTTATAGTGAGATAATTTGCATACAACATCGGTCTCTTCCCACAATTCCAACCACCAACTCTGTGTGCCCTTTCGATGTCACTGTCCACCAAGTCAATCCCGATTTGTGCCACTACTCTTTTAACTACTCGTATAAGTTCAGTTTGCTCCCAGCTCTCCCTGTTTTCTTCATGCACTTCATATATCACAATATTATTACGGCGACTCTGATTTTAGTTCGAGTGGTAAATCAGACCACTTACTTAACATTCTCGCTCTGTCTCTCTCTCTTCCTCTCTCTGTCGTTGCGGCCTTTTCACATACAGTCCATGCCGAACTATAACTTAGAAGTATACGAACTATTAATTGAGTAGTTTGGAGATGATTGCTCTTTTGCACACATAACGATACATTTTGCATTAATTTTGTCACCTTCCCTGAAATTGATGATTACATCATTTTTAGAGGAAGCTATTCAGTTATAAAATATCAATTTCTCCAATAGTACCATATAATAGTACAGTACAATAATGAAAAAGTTATATGGTCTTCAATTGGGAACCATGACAATTAATGGGTTAATGACACAGTGGTTTGAATTTGGATATTTATGATTCCAAAACGACTATTACCGAATTTACTTTCTGAACCCAAAATGCCGAAAACACTTTTTGTAGAATGGTAATTTTCCCGAATCGATTTATCGAGGACCTACTTTCCCTATTGTACTTACCAGAACCAAAAATCCCGAATATAAGTTATATACTTTAAACAATATCTCAGTTGCACAACCCGTTATATGAGATCGTCAGAAACAAGTTAGTTGCTACTAAAGACACATCGAGTCTACAACGTCTTAACCAACAACAACTAGTAGCAGATACGCACCCTGCTGATGATGGAAGTTAACTTCCGAAATGCCTTCAGATAATTTTAAATAAAATATTTTAACACCGTTGAGGACGACGGCACCTGCCAAAAAGGTACATATTTTAAGTTTTTTTTATCTCATGACTATTCACCTCAACGGAATTTGATATGAATTTTATTAGTATAAACAATTAGTTTATTAGTATAAACAATATTAGTTGATGTTAATACGATTATGAATTTAGACAATCAGGTTTCTCTTTCAAACTATTGGTTAAGTTACATTTTAAAAATTGTATAGTGATCTCAACGGTGTTTCATATTGAATTTTAAAAGTACGGTATTGGGTTACATTTTATTAGGTTGGTTGTTCCCACACTATGCTCCTCGGATTCCTAAAGATCTATCACCATTTACCGTGTATGTTTAAGTAAATAATGTGTTTTCAGTTTCTTGGCCGCATCTGTATAATTCCGTACGAGATATTTTGAAAGAAAGTAATAGGCTATTTCGGGAAATGTTGGAAGCTTTGTTTTAGATGCTAAATGCTTAATATCCACATAACAAATACAGATGGTTATTTAATAGGATTTATTTAGGATCTATGATTTTTTAAAAAAATTACAAACGGATATGCAATCAAAAATGCTTGGAAAATATGGTTAGGATATAGTAGGCTGAAGTAGGATAAGTTAGGTGGGTTAGGAGAGGGAAGCTAGGAATTGGGTAGGAATTTTTTTTATTTAATATATGGAAAGTGAGTTTGGATAATCATTAGTAAACACAAATTCGGGAGAATGGGGTTTCGGGAGTAAAGAATAAATATTCAATTTATCATACGATTATTATGGGATTATTTTAGGAAATGGAAAACTTGTAGTTGACTCAATGCTTTGACCTGTTCTTTGGTTAAGGCATAGTGATTATGCAATAACTATTATTTGGGTAATTTTTAACTTTCTCTTTGTTTTACTTCGTTATATATAAGTCCACCGCTGTGGTCTCGAGGTAGCGTGATGCCTTGTCACGCAGCGGGCCCGAGTTCGATTCCCGGTCGGAACAGGCTCCTGGGTGAGGTTTTTTTTCGGGATTTTTCCTCACCTGTAAGACAAATGTCAGGATACTTAGGGCCCAACGGTCCCCGAAAATCATACGGCCATCATCATCATCCTTATCATTATCATTCTTCACCGGTGTGGAAAGCAACGGGAAGCTACCACCACCTACAATTCCCTAGTAAAGCTGCAAAGAATAGCATGAAAAATGCTATGATTGCAGTGAAAGACTTGTCCTCGGGCAGAAGTACGAGTACTATGGAATTGGATATATATATTCTTTTTCCTTTTATACTTTTCTTTTTGAAACTTAAAAATACAATTACAGGGAACTATGCATGCCCTTAATTAAATTCGAGTCGCCGGAATGGAAGATAGGGCTAAGTTCATTTCGTATTGAATTTTCATCCATTCTGTATCAGTTTAATAATGTTTAGCTGATGTTTTACATGTGAAATAAAGTACGAGATGTAGGTGTTTTGGGTTTAGCATTTTCTCACTGTCGTCTTATAATGCTATATCATCACCATACACCAAAAACTAGCAATATAATTCATTTAATGCCCTATTATTGAATAATGTTTTAACATACTAAATGATCTGCCTCAGTTATCACAAATTGAAGTGGAGTTAACTCCGGTTAATCGTTATACGGATTTCCTTACTCCCAGAGAATGTTATGTCATAACAAACTCTTCGATGTAATTACAAGCATATTAAAAAAAAAGTGAACAGAAAGTATATTGGAAATAAGTATTAAAAAATTTACCAATATTTTTCTCTTGCAATATATGTACCACAGTAATGTTTAAAATACAATGTTCATGTTATCTTAAACAAAACAAGTCAGATATCTGAGCATATACCTGGACTTCAAATGTAAATCGTATTTTATAACACATATTTAAATTTTTGTATATTGTAGTGAGGTATTTGAGTAGCTACAATAAGTAGCGACTCCAGGTTGAGAAAATAAGCTATGACGACCGACATGCTGACCACTTGTCGTCCCTACACTGGCTGAATTATCGTTACCTCTGTGATTAACACATGTGTATGTGAGAGCAGCCGATTCGTAGGCCAAGGGCCTTCTAGGCCTGTCCCGTCATAGTGTAAAACTAATTGATAAATATAGAATCGTTTTAGATTACGGTACTTAAAAAGTTGTAAAGTATGAGTTTTGGTCATGTATTTTATCATTAGTCTGCTCATAATGTATAGGAGTCCAGGAAGTGAAAACACCCACTTTTATACGTAATTTACAGAAAGAGCGTAAAAGATGACCTTGTCAATTTTATCTTGTCGCAAAAGGACGACGTAATTTAAGAAGACTACAATAAAACATTGTCATGAGACTGTGACGTATCCACAGAGGTACAAAAAGAAGATTGATGATGGTGAAGAGACAAAAAAAAAAGTATAACAATGAAAACCAAATGCGTAAAAACATATTATGGAAAAAGCGACTATCACAAAAGAAATAACTAGATGAACAAATTAAGATCACATATTCAAGTTGTGTATAAAACTGCAGGAATAAATATTCCGTTTTATTTTGAAATAAGACATGATATGTTGACAACAGATATTATCAAACTGTAAATCGTCTTGCATAATTTTGCCATATAATATCTAGTAAATTGCAATAGGATTATTATTCTTTAGTATGTTTGTTATACAGTACCTGGTTGTTCCAAAAGTTATACAATTTTAAAATATTGCGTAGTTTTCAGTGGACATATTGTACATGGCGCGACTGGCCTAGAAGGCCCTTGGCCTACCATCCGACTGCTGGCCTCACAACTACATGTGTTAATCACAGACCTAAAAGATCATCCAACCAGTGTAGGGATGACATGTGGTCAGCATGTTGGGTCCCTAGCCGTTATAGCTGGTTTTCGCAACCTGGAGCTGCTACATACTATATCTACCCAAATGCCTCAAGATGCTGGTGGCAATAGATCTCATACTGGCAGAAATTCCAAGAGAAAATTTATTTCCCCATGGAGCCTCTAACCAGCGCAAATCCTGTAGCTGTGCGCCAAGGTATCTTACCTTAACCACTCGGCTACGACGCGGGGCTCAACTGACATATTCCATGAACTTTATAATTTACCAGATTGCTAACTGTGGTGTCATATTCCTGTGGGAAATTTAGTTTTTTTTCTGTTAAAGACAAGGGACTGTTGGTGGGAGGGAGGATTTGATGACGCAAAACAAGAGAAATATTGATGTGGCGAAGTTGACGTGAAGTGCTCTCCGCCTAAGTCAATTATCTCAATTAGATAATTACTCCAGAGTTTTTACACACCTTCCTTTTTGTAGATCGATACGCTTTCTAGCTCCTTTTCATTTGGATTTATGTATATTCAGTTTGGTTTTAAAACAGTGATACTATGGTCTTTCAGTAACGTCATGGACTCTAATCCAGTTTCGATTCGCGGTCTGTTGAATTTCCTTGTTGAAAGTTATTTTTAGGATTGTCCTTAACTCTAAAGCAAAAGGTACGAAAACTGAAAAACCGCCGTTCTCGTTTTGTTGTAAAATCATATTACAACATACATCTAGTTTCTTTGAATACTAAGTGAGAGCGGACATCAAGCATATCTGCTTTTGACTCCAGCATTGACTTATAATTCAATTATGTTTTACGCTAAAATTTTATGTTCATACATAGTTAAAATATGTGACTGGCGTTGTGTGAAACTGTTGTTTATCGAACTTACAAACACTGACGCAAAACATAGACTCAATTCTGGAAATGTGTACTATTATGCATTGCAGAGACTCTTGACGTCCCAACTCCTTTAAAAAAAACATTGAACTGAAAATATATAAAACTATTATTCTACCAGTTATATTATATGGATGCGAAACATGGACTCTTGCTTTAAGGGTGGAGAGGAGATTACGAGTATTTGAGAATTAAGTTCATAGGGCAATTTTTGGACCAAAGAGAGATGAACAGACAGGTGAATGGAGAAGACTACATAACAGTGAACTACATGGTCTCTATAGGAAGCCAGATATAATAAGAACAATTAAATCTCATAGACTTCGATGGGAGGACATGTGGCACGAATGGGCAATGAAAGACGTGCATGGAAGCTTCTTGTAGGAAAAGTAGAAGGAAAACGCCCAGTTAGTAGTCCAAGTATGAGATGGGAGAATAACGTAACTATGATTTGAGGGAACTAGATTATATACAGAGTATCATTGGAAAACATTAGCTCAGGATAGGGATGTATGGAGAGCTTATGTCCGCGCGGCTATGAACCTACGGGTTTGGTAGTGTCAGTGAGTGAGTTAGTTAATGGATTTGGATGTTGCACGAATGTTGCTTGAATCTATGATACTGTTTAGAAATTATTTCTTTCATTGTTTGAATGTTCATTTAATGACTGTATTTAGATGTGTAGTCTGCATTTGTGAATGTTCGTAATACGTATGTACTATAGTTTGCGTACTTCTTAGATGGCTGAATAGTGAAGGATTCAAGAATGACCAGGCTGATCTAGCATATACAATACTCTGTCCATGGTAATTCTGCCTGAGGGCAGGTCTTTCACTGCATTCGTAGCATTTTCATGCTATGCTTTGCAGCTTTACCAAATAATTATAGCTGTTGTAGCTTCCCGTTGCTTTCCACACCGGTGAAGGATGATAATGATAAGTATGATGATGATGATGGCCGTTGGGCTCTAAGCTTCCTGACATTTGTCATACAGGTGAGGAAAAACCCCCAGAAAAAACCTCACCCAGGAGCCTGTCCCGACCGGGAATCAAATCCGGGCCCGCTGCGTGACAAGGCAGCACGCTACCTCGAGACCACATCGGTGGACTATATAAGATACTTGCTCTGATTATTATCATTATGTACAGTATATGATCTTCTACGTACTTAGATTCAATGGCGATGATTTGCAATAGCATTTGAAATAAAGCATCTTTGGCTGATGCTTTATTTTTATGATATCTGAAATTGAGAATGCTGTCTAATTGAATTCCTAAAAAAATATAGTTTGTAGTTTTCATGGAATTGCCTCTTTAAATAACTTCAATTAAAAAGATTATTTGGGACTTTTCTTTGTAAAAATTATTAGGGCCTACATGACTCTCAGATGCATTGATTTTTATTTTAGTTGTGTAGCCATTGCTCTATATTATTTAAGTAATTTAGAAGCCTGCAATATGCTCTTTTAACATCAGTGCTCGATGTATAAATTGCTGTCATCTGTATGTTGACAATTTTTATAACTTGGAAAGTCTGATATGTAAATACTGAATAGTATAGGTCATAGAGCTAGAGGAACTCCAGGTTCTATAGTTTTGAACGAATAGCAGTTGTTTACTTTCTATTGGATAGAAAACTCTTAACAATATAAATGTAAGTATCATATATACTTACTCACTGGCACTATCGAACCCGTAGGTTCATGGCCGCACGGACATAAGCTCTCCATACATCCCTATCCTGAGCTAATGCTTTCCAATCATTCCCTGTATAATCTACTTCCCTCAAATCATAGTTAATGTTGTTCTCCCACCTCTTTCTTGGTCTACCAACTGGGCGTTTTCCTTCTGGCTTTCCTACAAGAAGTTTCCATGCACGTCTTTCATTCCCCATACGCGCAACATGTCCTGCCCATCGCAGTCTACGGGACTTAACTGTTCTTATTATATCTGGCTTCCTATAAAGACCATGTAGTTCATTGTTATGTAGTCTTCTCCATTCACCTGTCTGTTCAAAGTATCATATATCTTAGCTGTTTTTAGTTTTATAAGCAGTCCTTCTGTCCACATAGTGTCAAATGACTTCTCTGCATCTAGGACATTACATACAAGCCATATTTGTAGCTGTATAACCTGCAGAGACGAATAGTTGACGTGGTGAACTCTATAACCAAATTGTTCATGAGGTATATTACAATCATATTTGGAATTGACTAGAGTATACAATTTTCCCGGAATTTTTCTCATTAATTTAATAATGTAATTGGCTTTAAATTTTCAGAATGTGATGGACTTTTCCTGTAACATACACAATAAAACTTGTTTAATCCGGAACGTGAATAATGCGGAAATCTGTCCAATGTGAACAAATTTATTGGTCTCGGCGAAATAATAGTAATTTTACGTGTATTTATTTTGCATAAAACGGAATCTGTCCAACGCGGAAACGGAATGATATTTCTACACAATTCATGAAAACAATTTTATAAAACGGAAAGATATATATATATATATATATATATATATATATATATATAAAAATTAACCATCAGTCAAGACGGCTTTTACAAATAATGATTCAAACCAAATGGAAAAATAAATATCAAAACAAAACAAACCTAATTGTCACTGACCTAAAGTTCATTGTTAAAAGCTGTTGTATTTCACATGCCGAAATATACTTTGATAAATGCCGCCCTCGCCACTATCGGTATATTGTTGTTTTATTCTTTCAACATGTTCGTTGCAATAATTTTGATTGAATAACACGTCTCTCTTGTGCTTTGTTCCCAGTTTATAAGGTCGAGTAAAATGAAAACAAAATAATTATATAGTACCGAAGAGAAAAAAAATAGTGTTGCCGCTTAAAGTAAAAATAAAAATGCTTGACCGTTTATACGCTTTGGCAAGTCGTTTGCGTCTATATCACGCTGTTTCAATGTTAATGAATCAAGAAATCCGAAGACAAAATAAGGAATTATATCACAGAATTCACATCTGAATATCAATATTAATTGAAATACCTTTTAAAAGCGGCAAAACAGGAAAACATTTCCAAGTTCTTTAAGTCCTTGCCTAAACCTGACAGCAATTATTAATATAAATTGTTCAAAATCTCTCATTAATTAATTTTATTTTGATTATTTTATTTTATTCTGTAACCTTGGAACACATCCCTTATATACCCAATACAAAGTACCATTCCATATTCGCGGTTTCTGTATTCACGGCATATTTGCGGAACATATCCCTCGCGAATAAGGAGCTTTTATTGTATAGATTCTACCTGTATAGATTAGGCCTCATTGCACATCCGTTATGCGAAACATGGATACCCGTCTTGCAAAGAAGAACTGGGCTGTAAAATTTTTCACGGGTAGCGTTCTGAATTTACGGAATAAAGATGGCTGAAATGTATGTATCATTCTCTTTTCCGGACCGATGCTGCAAAGTCAAGCTCTAGCTCTTGTTAAATCCCTAGGGGAATAACGATTTCAAGGAATCTTCAAGTTGGCTGGACAGTTTTAAAAGACGACGCAATGTAGTGTGGAATGAAATTTGCGGGGAATCAAAGAATGTGAACGAAAGTGTAGTTGAGCGAAAGTCGAAACTGCATACTTGAATTTCAAGATACGCGCCTAAGAGACATTTGTAACGCTGACGAAATGGGACTATTTTTTCGCGCTTTGCCGTCGAAGTCGCTCATACATACTATATTTCACTTTTCAACGGCAGCGGAACTACAATTAGCCCAAGGTACATAAAAAGACACATACGTTATTGTATAATCTAAGATTATTAATAAAATTTAGTTTTTTTAATAATGCGGAATTTTGTCCAATGTGGAAAAAAAATGGTCCCATGCGATTCAGCTTTGAGCAAGTTTTACTGTATGAATAATACTAGTATTCCTCCAAGGAGGATTGAGGATAAGACGTATGAAAATCGGAATGATTGGGAGGTTAATCGACAATATCATGGATCCATTATACATTTTATAAACTAATACACTATACTAAGGGTACCTTATCTGGACGTAGAACTTTTGTAGGGGACCGATCTTTGGTGATATAATCTTAATTTTGAAGAAGCAATTACATCAGCTTGTTCTTTTGGAGGTTGCTTGAAATATTAATTCAGAACGGCATTGACATCTCTAGTAAAGCAATTATTGATGTGATGAGCGACAAATCTTGCTTTGAAAATTTTGGCTATAATACCAGCTTTATCTTTATATATATTTGCAATTATCTCATTATTATCTGCTAAGGTATGGCTTTCAGTTCTGGTAACTTTGCCAGTCAGGGCTTTACATATTTTGAAAGTTTGGAAGAATCTGTTTTTGACTAGATACCGGTAATAGTTTTTCATCAAATTGCTCTTGTCTTAATTTTGTCAAGAATGTTTTTATTTCCTTTTGAATTTTATATATGAGTAATTTAGTTTTATTATTTCAGCTTCTGTATCTCTGCCATCGTCTTAATGCATTTTACAGGTTATTGATTACTCCAATTGAGGCGCTTAGAATAATAACGGCAGATCCCAGCCAAAGTTAATTTTGAGATAAATGTAATTTTCTGTTTATTTCCAAAACATGGAAAGTAGTTAACATTATGGCTTGATATTTTCTGGGTATTTAAATTAAGGGATTTTAAGTCTATGTGCAAACTCTTGAATGATTGTGATTAATAGTTTTCCAGAATTTGTGTTGTTTATTAGAGCAAAAAAATATACAAAACAGAAAAAAATGGTTCAAAATTGACTTTTCCATCATTTAATATCTTGAAATACCTAATCCAGCTCTATTTCCAAATATTCAGATTTTTCGTCATCATCAACACCATCATGATGAAGACTGTTATAAAAATCATGATAGATGGGTGTTATATATTTCAATAATTTCATCAGGTCATTATATTTAGCTTTCTTTATCGTTCTCTGTTCACTGTACTTCTGCTGTAACTTAAACAATGAAACATGTGAACTCTTACCTATTTTCCTAAAATTGACTTTTTGGTACACTTCACAGTTATAACATAAACCAAATTTAAAAATCTCAGGATTATCATGATCCACAATAATGGATGTAACCTTACGTAAAAAGCAAAGGAGCACCATCAACAATTTTTTTTTCTAATTGCAAAGTTTGAGGTGATACCATTCTGTATGTCAACAAAGTCTTCCATGTTCATTTGATTAATTCACTACAATGCCATGAATGTGTAGCGGGCATAAAGTAAAGCACTCATAGTTGGAATATGTCATTTTTACGCTAAGAATGTGTTCGTTTTCACTACGGGCAAATTTTAAAGATGGAAAATGAGAGCTTTGGCATATCCCAATTAGTGCATTTTGAATGGTATTTGTGGAAATGTCTACTGTATTTACAATTGAAAAATGGAGAGCCATCCAGTCCACAATAGTAGGCCTATAACTAAATCGTCGTAATTCCAATAAGATCAAGAGATGGCGTGTGTCAGATAAGAATTAAAATGTGTATTTCAGAAATTAACTATGATCTTCCTGATGAATTTTATTGTCCAAATGCCGTGATATTTGGTGAGGGAATAAAAACAGCTCTATATGAAGTTAAAAAGTCTGTACATCAACATCGGATGCAGTCTCATTAAGAGTGCTCTACGACCGAGATGAGAGAGATCGCCGAATTAGATTTTAAAGCCTCGCCGTACAGAACAGTCGTTATATGACCATTACGGTACAAAAATTTAAGCGATTATAGATAACTACAACATAAAAAAATAGTACGTTAATGGTTGAAACACTGCTTACAAATTGATTTGATAGTATGCAGAGGTGTAAGACAAGGGTGTAGTTTATCACCTATCCTTTTTAATTTATATATTAATGACATCATCCAAAATTGAAGAAGTAATGTTAATGTAGGTATAAGAAAGGACCGCTTTAATATATTAAATGTTTTAATGCATGCTGACGATGTGGTTATTATTCAAGAAAATGAAAAATAATTTGCAGCACTTTTTACAAAAATTAAATTAGTTATGCCAAGAATATAATTTTGAAATATCAAAAGAAAAAACGAAAATAATGACATTTTGGGGGAGATGAACATATAAGATGAAACATCATAATAGACAACAAACCTCTGGAAGAAGTTTTAATTATTTGGGTTGTAATTTTACTATAAACACAAAAACTGAAAGAGACGTAAATATGGAACTGTCATGATTTCAAATGATGCGTGGAACTATACATAGAACATTAAAGAACAAAACAAGAAGATATACTAGATTGAAGTTTTATAAAACATTGGCAGTTCCTGCATTACTTTATGGGAGTGAAACTTGGGTAGGCCTAATGACCAAAAAATTACAAAGTAGAATACAAAGCGTAGAAAGGAACTTCCTTAGAAGATCAAAAGGCTGCACAAGATTGGATCGGATAAGGTATGAAGATATAGGCCTAAGAACAGAGTTAAATATACATCCATTGGATGAGAAAATCAGACAATATATATAGAGAGAGAAATGGTTTAGATATGTAGAAAGAATGAACGTAACAAGATTACCAAAATCAGCATTTAACTACAAGCCAAGAGATTCAAGGAATGTAGGAAGGCCAGTGAAAAGATGGACAGAACAACTGTGAGGCGGAACAGGCAATTTGCCTAGCCCGTGAAGTGAAGAAGAAGAAGTTAGAATGCTTAACTAGCAGCCCAGGATTCCCGAATTCGATATTCGGTTATGCCATTTTTTTCGTAGAGACTGGAGTGAGGTTCATTCAGCCTCATGAGTTCAACTATCTATTTGATATGATAAATAGCGAAATGTGGTTAAGAAAACTGAAACGAAGGTTTTTAAACTATATCGCACTTACAGCGTGATTCGCTGCTATGTTATTTTGCTAGCCAGTGACACAAACCATTTCATAGAGACCTTTGCATATCGAAGCTATCGTACAACGTATTTAAGTAATAATTAATCAAATTAATTTAATTATTAATTACTTAATATAATGGTGATGCTGACTTACCGGAGGACAGGCTATGCTGTGAAGCCTGGAACAGTTTCCCAGTTGTATGTCTGTCCCATTGCGTCGTGCTGTGACGTGGATTTGGGGGCAGAACCCTGAAGTCTTCGTGAGGCACCATTCACCACACGACGCCCATACACAAGCTTTAGCATCCATACTTTCAATGGTTTGACATGTGATAGGTACCGGATCTATACCGGATTTGAAGGCTTTATGTGATGGAATGTATATTGCAACCGTCAGGTACACCAGCGCCACACAACTCGTCACTACCGTCAGTTGACAGAAACAAATACTCCCGCAAATCCGACGATCCTGTTCTGGGATTATCCTCGGCTTGATATGCTGACGAGCCATGTTGTGATGATTATATCATAAATTTAAGACTCTCTTTGATAATGTTTAGGTATATCTCGTTTGATATACAAAGCCACGGAAGAAAGCTGGTGAATATTTAATTCCGATTGTTTCTCCTTATTGTTGAACTGGCACCAGTTATTATTTCCAAAATTCCTGTATCTAAATGCCTGTTAATGTACTTAACAAATTTGACATTTTATTTTAGATTTTTGGTTTGCTCTAGGTACGCATTATACAATGCAGGCGGTTGACTCAGATAACAAATTTAACATTCAAATATTCATGATATAAAAATATACATAGATTATTTTCTATGTATTTCTCTTTAAAAACTGTAGTCTGTCAAAGAAAATAAAAATTCGACACATGAATCTTCTGATAGAAAAGCTGTATCTAGTTTTCTGAGAATTTTTCTAGATATATATCTTTATATAACTCACTCGTTGATATAAATTATTATACATTTCATAGACAGATATGATATAAAACTGTATCTAGATTTCGGTAATTTTTCTATAATTATTTTTATTTAATGCAGCCGTTTAAGAAAATTGTAGATTAAAAATAATCTTCTGGTGTAATAAAAACTGTATATATATTTCTTACGATTTTTCTGGATAGACCTGTATACCTTTATATAATGCACCGTTGATGCAAATTGCAGATTTTAAAGATGTATCTTGTGATATAAAATCTATCTGGATTGCTGATGATTTTGTAGGTATTTCTGTTAAAAAAAATATAGCAATTGTGTTTCTTAAAATTATAAAGTTGAATATTCTGATATAAAAAATTGTGTATAAATTTGTTAAATTTATCTATGTTTCAAATAAATTCAGATGATTCATTACAAATTTGAGTTCAGGGTATTCCTTATACTGATACAGTATTTCTGCACCTGTATAAGATTATCTGAAGCATTCTATTACTCTTGATTGAAAGTGACTATTTTTACTGAATTCTCATGTATTTCTTCTGTTGTATCTGTAATATGATTGATTCATATATGACAACTTGTTGTTCCACTTCAATGGCTTGTTTTATCTCATTTGTTATTGATATTTTTATATATAATTTCCTGTAGTATTGTTTTCATTCACTCGTCTTCGCTGTCACGAAATTTTTCTATAGCTCAAATATTGTGATTCACTCGCTGTGATGAGTATTATATTCATGAGTATTTTAAAGTTAATTTAACGTGTTATATTTGTTACATCTTGAATTCAAATAAAACACGCACGGATCAAATAATATTCTTAATCTTCTTATATTTTACATAACATTTTTTGATTATATTTATACACGTAGATGTTTATGTTATATAAAACATTTAATTGCGGTAATATGGTGTAAAGTGAAGGATCTCCATTGGACAGAACTCTAAGAATGACTATAAAGATTAATATGTTAGTTTATTGTGGCTGAACTACCATGTTTTTAATGTAAAAATAATTCTGAACATTTAATTTAACTAAATATTTAAGAACCTAGTGTAAATGATTTCTACACATTGAAATATAATTTATTTCTAGTAGAAAATCAATTTTAAAAATTATCACATGAATTTATTTTTATTGAGGCTGCACATTTATAAAAAAACACTAAGTTGTAAGGATGTTTTATTACAAGAATGTTGGTCATGTTATGCATTGAAGTCGTGTTCAACACTAATTTGATCCAAAACAAGGCACCTCGTTGTCTTCTTCACCTGAAAATAAACATAAATACAGTTGTTTTAACTTTCCGTACTACAATCAAGTCATAGTTCGGTTGTCATTTTAGTTTCGTGAATTATACAGTGCCCATTTATCTTGCTCACCCAAAATAACTTCTTTCTGAGACGCCAAACGAAAAATTGTTTCAAACAAAAATGTTTAACTTTATTGGCGAGATCTTACTGAGGATATACGGTAATTTTTATAGCTCCGTTAATTTAATGGTACAGAGTGCAGCTTTCTTTAAAAAAAAGACAGCATGTGATTTTATTCAGTAAGATATTTACAATTTTCCAGACCTATTAAAATATATAAATTTCTGTCATTATAGTCAACAAACGAGTAGTGGGTGCAAATGTTAAGGAATGCACGACTCATTTTTAATAGTCTTACATTTAATACACCTTTAATATTGTTGCAAGTATGAAAGTATGAAACATAATTATTTGTTGTAGCATTTGATACAACCTTTACTTGCAAGACAGATCATTTACATCTCGCGACATTAATACATAAGTCCACGCGGATTAAAGACGTACTAGATTGTTATACAGGTGCCTCTGAAGTCACTATCCATTTTAATGAAGAATGACAATGATTCAAACATCAATATTATTGTGAAGTTTTACACATATTCTACTGTCTTTCTAAATTACTGCCAACTAATAAAATTCATATAAAATTCCGATGAGGTGAATAGTCATAAGATAAAAATTAAAATATATATCTGTTGGCAGGTGCCGTCGTCCTCAACTGTGTTAAAAATTATATTTAAAATATTATCTGGAGGTCTTTCAGAAGTTAATTTCCATAATCAGGAGGATGAGTAAGTGCTACTAGTTGTTGTTGTTTACGATGTTGTAGACATTGATCGTTTTGAAGTGTTGTTAGTAGCAACTGACTGGTTTTTAACGGTCTCGTATAATGGGCTGTACTATCGCCTCACTATGATGGTTGTCCAGCGGCTCGCTTTGTTTCCCTGCAGCTGTTATACATAATTAAATACAAAGATGCCGACTACCGCCACTATAATAACTCCGCATGTTAATAATTGTCAAGCATTGTCGCGCGGAACTCGCTTTTATATAAACGGACTACCATCGTAGTGAGACGATAATACGATTGGGGTGTGTTCTCATTGAGTAGTAAGGTGGTGTTGATTTTTGTTATACTTTTAAGGTCTTCCAATATATTTATCTTTGCTGAAAATTTTTCTTTGTTAACTATTGTTAGAGTGTTTTCTATTGTGTCCATTCGGTGACCAGCGTTAATTATATGTTTGGCATAGCTTAATTTACCACCCGCTACATAATATCTTTGAGGTGTTCCTTGTATCATGTGTTAAAGTTTCTACTTGTCCTGCCTACATAAAACTTATTGCAGTCTTTAAATGTTAGTTTATAAACTCCCTTATTATTAAATTTATATTCTTCTATGCCATTATATATTATGTTGTTTAATTTGTTTTCGGTTTTGTAAGCTATCTTTATGTTTTTATTTTTTTAAACCCGAAAACAAATTAAAATACATAATATATAATGGCATAGAAGAACATAATAAATTTAATAATAAGGGAGTTTCTAAACTGACAATTAAAGATTGCAATACGTTTTATATAGGCAGGACAAGTAGAAATTTTAACACATACAAGGACACCTCAAAGATATTTTTCATGTACGCGGGTGGTAAATCAATCTGTGCGAAACATATCATTAACACTGGTCACCGAATGGACACAATAGAAAACATTGTAACGATAGTTCTCCAAGAAAAATTTCTAGCCAAGATAAATGTATTGGAAGACCTTAAAATTATAAAGGAAATCAACATCACTTTACTACTCAATGAGATCACACCCCAATCGTACAACCCATTATACGATATCGTTATAAACCAGTTACTTGCTACTAACGACACTTTCAAGACCATCAACGTCTATAACGTCGTAAACAACAACTAGTAGCATTTACTCCTCCTGCTGATGATGGAAGTTAACTTCCGAAAGGACCTCCAGATAATATTTTAAATATAATATTTTAATAAAGTTGAGGACGACGACACCTGCTAACAGGTATATATTTTAATTTTTATCTTATGACTGCCATCTAGGTGAAAACACATACTCCATCTTTCAGCTGTAAAACGAAATGTATACCTTAACATTTAAACCGTAAAAAAGCCTGCTGCTACAGTGATACGATTCCGTAAATTAAGCAGACGTGATAAGGACGTTTTCGTAGAGTGAAACTCTCTACTGAGGCGTCGAGTTAATGCGTTCGGACTATCACTGGCAATTTGAACCTGCTTGCACTGTTTCTGCTGATACGCGTGGTCGGTCATGACGTGCCTCAACACATACTGCCGGTACGCTTAAATTTGTTTACAAGCAGACGAATGTGTGCCTTTGTTGGGGCTGGTTTACGCTCTGGCATCTTCATTTGACAATTCGCATACACGTGCACAAACAATGACAATCCGTTCTTCCATGCTAAACATGTTGCACTAAGCTAACAGCGTATGCAAAGCAATTAAAAAAGTTGTAATGTTTTCATGGAAATAGATCGTGACTTTAGAGACCCCCAGTATTGCTTCCTCAGCGTGGTAGTACAAGTGTCAATATATTGACGTATATTCTCTGGTGTTGTTTGAACAGTTTAATAGAGAAGAGCCTTGATCACCCCCAAAGAAAGAAGTAAGCGGCGTAAGATCCGGAGTACGTGCAGACCGCCTACCTGAATATTTACTGTCCTGAATACATCGTATATTTACTGTATATAGGCTAGACATCCACAAACATTGTAAAATATGGCATTCTGTTATTCAAAGGTACGACTTCCAAGATATTAAGAAGGAACGTTTCTTGAGAGTTTGATATATCGTTTGTCATTGTGGACACCATTTACAAAAATAGGTCTGATAATAGCATTACCAAATATTCCGTAAATATTAATTCTCAGAAGGTTAGTAGCGTTTCTAGTTTCTCTTTATACGGGTACGTCTTGACTTACACCTTTATTTTACAGGAAAAAAGTATAGTAAAATCACTCTTCATTTATTATACTTCGTGCATAACTAACTTATTTTAATTAATTACACTGAACAACAAAAAAGAAACTTTTTTTTTGTCTCAGAAAGGTTTCCGAGAGACATGAATAATAATAATAATAATAATAATAATAATAATAATAATAATAATAATAATAATACTTTATTTATTCGGGCAGAGTTAAGGCCATAAGGCCCTCTCTTCCACTCAACCAGCACAAATACAAATAAATATTTGACAAATATAGATATACACTATACTAATTATATACAGTTAAATATACAATAAATGTAGCAAACTAAATTTCATGTACAAACAACATTTTATAGGGTAATAACAATAATGATACGATAATAATAATAATAATAATAATAATAATAATAATAATAATAATAATAATAATATAAATATGATAAATTATACGAGAAACACCAATTAATATATATATATATATATATATATATACCTTACACTGGGTAATAATGAAGTCGAGGTTAGAGCAAATATAAATTTAGATTTTTTAAATAATAATAATACTTTATTTATTCTGGCAGAGGAATATATAATTTCAAACAGTTTAATATTTTCTACATTCGTAACTACACAATATTCGAACATTCGGACTCACCTAGAAAGTAAGTAATGACGATTTTCTACTATATTTCGTCTGTGGAGCATCCCTCTTCATGTTCCAACAATAATCGGCCAGCATATTAAAATTCCATTTGCCTTGATATCTCTTTTCCATAGCTGAAATCTCCTGATGAAAGTGTTCCCCGTTTTATTTTACAATGGACAAATGGACGAAAAAAAGTTTATTAAAAATAATTATTTAAATCCATTAATTGAAATTGAAATAAAAACTAAAATATTATTTGGAAAAAAACTATAGTGATATGGAATTAGAGGAACAGTCAGGATTTAGAGCAGGTCGTTCCACAACCGACAATTTATTTTGCATTACTCAGGTAATAGAAAAGAAAATGCAATATGGACAACTTTTGCACCTATTTGTAGATCTTGAGAAAGCATACGACAATGTCCCTATAGAGAAACTATGGATTGCTTTAAGACTTATGGGAATTAAGACTATAATAATTAAAGCTATACAAAATTTATATGACAATTGCATATCAAAATTAAAATTGGCAGTAAATTGTCACATGGTTTCACGATAAATAAAGGTCTTCGTCAAGGTTGTTGTCTATCACCGACTCTGTTTAAAATATATGTACATGAAATATTAAAGAATTGGAGGAGAAAATGTTCAAGCATGGGAATTCCTATTTCAAACAACAAAACTTTATACAACTTACATTTTGCAGATGACCAATTGTTAATTGCACACGATTATGAAGATTTAGAATATATGACTTACTTACTTACTCACTGGCACTATCGAACCCGTATGTTCATGGCTGCGCGGACATAAGCTCTCCATACATCCCTATCCTGAGCTAATGCTTTCCAATCATTCCCTGTATAATCTACTTCCCTCAAATCATAGTTAATGTTGTTCTCCCACCTCATTCTTGGTCTACCAACTGGGCGTTTTCCCTCTGGCTTTCCTACAAGAAGCTTCCATGCACGTCTTTCATTCCCCATACGCGCAACATGTCCTGCCCATCGCAGTCTACGAGACTTAACTGTTCATATTATATCTGGCTTCCTATACAGACCATGTAATTCATTGTTATGTAGTCTTCTCCATTCACCTGTCTGTTCATCTCTCTTTGGTCCAAAAATTTTCCTAAGTACTTTATTCTCAAATACTCGTAATCTCCTTTCCTCCCTTAAAGTAAGAGTCCATGTTTCGCACCCATATAATATAACTGGTAGAATAATAGTTTTATATATTTTCAGCTTAACGATTTTTGAAAGGAGTTGGGACATCAAAAGTCTCTGCAATGCATAATAGCATGCATTTCCAGAATTGAGCCTATGTTTAATTTCTTTGTGCGTCTCATTCCTATTTGTGATTATTGTTCCTAGGTATTTGAATTCAGCCACTTCCTCAAAATTTCCCTCATTTGTCATTAGCTGTCCATTTCCATTATATACTGAATTTCTACGTGTGGCCATATACTTAGTTTTACTGATATTTAATTCCAGTCCTAATTTCTTAGTGTTACTCAATAGTGTGTGCGTGTTGGTCTTTAGTATCTCCTTGCTATCGGCCAGTAGTAGGCCTACTACATCATCAGCATAAACTAACAGCTTATTAATACCATTCAGTTGTAAGCCTTCCTCATTCTCTAAAGATTTAATGGCATGCTCTAGTACAAAATTAAATAGTAGAGGAGATAGTGCATCTCCTTGCTTCAACCCATTCTGGATTTCAAAAGTGTCTGAAAACTGTTTGCCTACACGCACCCTACTCTTTGAGCCATTTAGACACATTCGTATAAGTCTAACTAACTTTTTAGGAATTCCGAACTCCAGCAGGATACTATATAACTGCTCACTGCTCCCTCTTAATTGAATCATATGCTTTTTTGAAGTCTACATATAGTTGATGTACAGTACCATTATATTCCCATTTCTTCTCTAAAATCTGTCTTAAACTGAAAATCTGATCTGTTGTAGACCTGTTTCTTCTAAATGCACATTGATGATCTCCTAGAATGTCATCAATATAGGGAGTAAGTCTGCTTACTAATATATTTGTTAGAATTTTGTACGAAGTTGAAAGTAATGAGATGCCCCTGTAGTTGTTGCAATCAGTTTTATCTCCTTTCTTTTCTTATAAATTGGTACGATAATTGATTCCTTCCATTCATCTGGAAGAGCTTCTTTTTCCCAAATCATACTAAGCAAGCAGCGTATCTTGTCCATCAATTTTTCTCCCCCTGATTTTATCAGTTCTGCTGGGATCTCATCTGAACCTGATGCTTTATACATCTTCAATTTTACAATCGCCATTTCAACCTCTAATGCACTTGGCTCTGCGACTAGCATTTCTGCTGTCTGTAACTTATCCTCCTCAATGTCCTGTTCTGTATGTACATTTAATAGCTGATTAAAGATATATGACTAGAAAATTAATAGAAGAATATGAAAAATGGGGATTAAATTTGAACATGAAACAAATATAGATATTTATCAATTGGTGAACCAGAACAAAATCTAATTTTGGAGTCTGGAGAAACAATAAAATCTTGTAGTGAGATCACATATTTAATAATTAAAATAAATAAAAATGGGAGTTATGAAGAGGAAATAAGAAATGTAAATAATAAAGAAAAATTTGCAATTGCTTGCCTCAATGTAATATTGTGGGATGAAAATATAAGTAATAAAAATAAAATGAATATATATATATATATATATATATAATACAATTGTTAAAAGCATCATGCCTTATGGAACAACAAAAACAAATAAGTATATTTTGGCAAGGAAATGAATTTTATACGTACGGCAGCAAGAATTTCAAGAAGAGAAAAAATTAGGAACTCAGTTATAAGGGAGAAAATGAAGATTGAAGACACTATTTTAGATTATATTAAAACTTAGCAGTTAAGATGGTACGGACATGTACAGCGAATGGAAGAGGATCGACTACCAACCTGATGGAAACCTGAGGGAAGACGAGGCAGAGGAAGACCTAAAGCCTCCTGGAGTCAGGGAATATGTGTATACATGAAGGAGAAACATCTACAACCAGGAGATTGGATGGACCGACAAAATTGGCTATTAGGAATCGGACGATGTCAAACACATTAATCAACCGATAATCTATCTAAATAAGAAAAAAACTGTGGGTGATGGAGAAATTCCGAATACATATTTGAAAACACGATACTAACTGCATTTAAGTACAACTATTGGTACTCATGAGATAAAAATCATGTTGACCAGTGTGATTACAGTACACTGATGTACTAACTAAAATTATGACAATATATGTGATGAAGAAAATATGTTACCCATCCCAAAGGATTATCTCCTTCTCACAGCATCTGTGATTACACGAATCAAAAATAAAACTGACACAAAACTCAGAATTCTACTTCATTGATTTAAACATTTTGTTTTATTCCTGATCATTTACATTCTCTACTCTTTGTTGACTAGAACGGTACAGTATTATACATTTACAATAAGTCTCGAAGATAATAATTAATTGTTTTATTGAATAAAATGCGCATAATAATAATAATAATAATAATAATAATAATAATAATAATAATAATAATAATAATAATAATAATAATAATAATAATAATAATAATAATAATAATAATAATAATAATAATAATAATAATCATCATCTTCTTCTTCTTCTACTGCAAGGTTTAGGCTATGCAGCCTGTTCCGGCGAAGTTAAAAGTGGAGTCCATCTTCTACGTGGTCGGCCAACATCTCTTGTTCCTCTGGGATTATACAGGAAGGTTCTTTTTGGTATTGTTTCGTTGTTCATTCTCATTAAGTGTTCTGTCCATTTCTTATTATTTTCGCTGATTTTATCTTCAATTTTATATATATTTAATTCTTCTCGTATAGTTTCATTCCTTATTCTATCCGCTCTTGTGCATCCTTTCACATTACGTAAAAATAGCATTTCCGCAGTCTGTATCCTGCTTTTATCCCTTGATTTCTTTATCCAATTTTCACTTCCATACTAATAGTAATAATAATAATAGTATCCTGTTGGAGTTCGGAATTCCTAAAAAAGTTAGACTTATACGAATGTGTCTAAATGGCACAAAGAGTAGGGTGCGTGTAGGCAAACAGTTTTCAGACACTTTTGAAATCCACAATGGGTTTAAGCAAGGAGATGCACTATCTCCTCTACTATTTAATTTTGTACTAGAGCATGCCATTAAATCTTTAGAGAATGAGGAAGGCTTACAACTCAATGGTATTAATAAGCTGTTAGCTTATGCTGATGATGTAGTATTGTTGGCCGATAGCGAGGAGATACTAAAGGACAACACGCACACACTATTGAGTAACACTAAGAAATTAGGACTGGAAATAATATCAATAAAACTAAATATATCGTCACACGTAGAAATCCATTATATAATGGAAATGGACAGCTAATGACAAATGAGGGAAATTTTGAGGAAGTGGCTGAATTCAAATACCTAGGAACAATAATCACAAATAGGAATGAGATGCACAAATAAATTAAACATATGCTCGATTCTGGAAATGTGTGCTATTATGCATTGCAGAGACTCTTGATGTCCCAACTCCTTTCAAAAAACGTTAAACTGAAAATATATAGCCTAAAACTATTATTCTACCAGTTATATTATATGGATGCGAAACATGGGCTCTTACTTTAAGGGAGGAAAGGAGATTACAAGTATTTGAGAATAAAGAACTTAGGAAAATTTTTGGACCAAAAAGAGATGAACAAACAGGTGAATGGAGAAGACTGCATAACAATGAACTACATTGTCTTTATAGGAAGCCAGATATAATGAGAACAGTTAAGTCTCGTATACTGCGATGGGCAGGACATGTTGCACGTATGGGGAATGAAAGAGGTGCATGGAAGCTTCTCGTAGGAAAGCCAGAGGGAAAACGCCCAGTTGGTAGACCAAGAATGAGGTGGGAGAATAATATTAACTATGATTTGAGGGAAGTAGATTATACAGGGAATGATTGGAAAGCATTAGCTCAGGATAGGGATGTATGGAGAGCTTATGTCCGCACGGCCATGAACCTACGGGTTCGATAGTGCCAGTGAGTAAGTAAGTAAGTGATAATAATAATATAATAATTCTTCTTCTTCTTCACTTCCAGGTTTAGGCAAGAGTTGCCTGTTCCGTCTTCACTAATAGATCTATGACCATCTTATAAATATTATTATTATTATTATTATTATTATTTATTATTGTTATGCCATATTTCAATTGGCAGAGTTAAGGCCATAAGGCCTTCTCTTCAACTCAACCAGCGAATAGTAAAATTATACAAAACATTACATACTTATTATAATTTTAATAGCGTATTACGATGCGAAGTTGGGAAGTGGATTTTACAGAATCGAGGAAAAATGTTTAAAAACCGAGCGACAGCGAGGATTTTAATTTCCGAGATTCTGTAAAACACTTCACAAATGTGCGTTGTACATTATTTTTTGCGCGATGGTGTTTTCAAAATAATACATAATAGTAAAATAATAACATATTTGTTGGAAATATTTGCGTTCATTATGAACAATTGACTAACGTTAACAGTGTGGGCAATGTTTATTAGTTGAAACAACAGAAGACCTTGAGAACAATTATTGATAACATGACCGCAAGTACGTGTTTATTGTTTTATATTGTTTCAAATAAAGTTCAGTTCAATTAAAATGCAATGATTGGTTTCATATAATGTTTATTAATACTATCATTTGGACATTTTTTTGTACCGTATATACATTGTACGTAGTATAACATAGAGGGCAGTGATTTTACTTCCCGCACGTGGTTGTAAATATAATATTACAATACAGTTATTTAGGTTGGCAATCCCGAAATGTAAGAAGTTGAACTTTCAGTCATGGTCGCCATTACTGTAAGTACTACAAAACGCACTATCGCGCAAAAAATATTATTAAAATATAGACTAAACAAAAGAAATGGCGTGATGGTCTAATATTAGTAAATACTAAGAAAACATGGAATAAAATAGAAATATAATATAAAATAAAATGATGTAAGTAAAGTTTCCTAGATGAATATTTATAGGTATATACAGAGTGCTGAATATAGTCGTTATGCACATGATGTTAAAAAAACAAAGCCAGATCCCGGGGATACAAAACACGATAACTTCAGTAAGAGCTCCACAACCAAGTTAAAAAAAAATGTTTGGAATAATTTGACTTCTGATTTTTGAGAATGTACTTATTTTACGCGAATAGAAAAAATAAGTAGGTGACGTACTGTAGGATTTTTAATGTCTAGAAAATAGTGTCGCTCTTTTGGGAATGCTGTTGCCACTTGATGTCGCAACCTTAGTGACAGAGATGGAAATATAATTATCTCCAAGTTTCGATGAAATAGAATGATTCAATGGCACCTCTGCTAGCCGCTGTTCCTGCAACTCCAACTTTATTAAATACTAGCCAACTTTATTAAATACTAAGTAATACGTGGCATGCGCTGCTACGCCTAAATAAATGAAAATTAATGTGCTTTTATGTTTAGTTGAATAAGTAAAAAGACAAATAATTAGAAATTTATATTTTTAGATACCCCGTGCTGATTACCCGGCGTTGCCCGGGAATCTACTTATCCCGATCTTCTTGACATAAATGAGCTGAAATACGAAAATGAATTTGTTTTATATTTAGTTAAATAAGTAAAGCGAAACATTTATATCGTAATTGTTTTTAGATACCCCATGCTGTTTACCCGGCATTATCCGGGAATCTACTCATCCCGATCTTCTTGGCATAAATGAGCTGAAAGACGAAAATTAATGTACTTCTTATGATTAGTTGAATAAGTAAAATGAAAAATAATTATAAATATATATTGTAATTATTTTAAGATTCCCCGTGCTGATTACCCGGTGTTACCCAGGAATCTACTTATTTCGATTTTCTTCGCATAAATGAGCTAAAACACAAAATTCGTTATTGTGAGTTATCCGTAAATGAATACCCGTCATATGCTTGCAACGCTTGCACAGGAATCTACGTACTTGTCTCGATCTTTTTGACATCAATGAAAGACAAAAATGGTTAATGTGAGTTATAAATCAATCTCACAGGAAAGGACACGTTTACTAGAAAGAATTGCTCCATGAGAGCAATGCTAGTTCCTAGACGTGTAAACCCCTATATATTTTTTTCCCACTTACTTTTTATTTCAATTTTTAACATATGCTGTCGCGGACTTTTTTGTAGAGCTTTTTGAGATATTCAATTCTGTGTACATTAATATTGTCTATTTGTTATGGTTTAAACAGCGTAAGCCATTTAAGCATCCAAAGAGCTACTTTTTCACGTGTTTCACTACAAAGGACGATTTTTAAGGGTGTAGGAGTTGAGTATCACAACTCTCTTATAGCCTATGTTCATCCCGGGAATCTCCTGAACATTTTGCAAAAAGCCCCATGACAATCGGTTCAACGGTATGGCCGGGCATAAAGTATGAACAAACAAACATTCATTTTTATATATTAGATGTGGGTGATAATTATACGTTTCATAATGATATTTTTTTCCATAAATCGGGCAACCATCTTCATGTCAAAATTGTAGATGAAACGATTTAACTGAATTATTTGTTTAAAATGAGTTAACTAATAAATCAGTCTCACAGGAAAGGACACGTTTACTAGAAAGAATTGCTCCACGAGAGCAATGCTAGTTCCTAGACGTGAGAACCCCTATATATTTTTTTTTTCCTCCCACTTTTTTAATTTTAGTATTCAACTATTTAATTGAAGCTATAATAATAAACCCATGAAACCATTCAAATATCCAAGTAATGCTATGCGAGTTAACACAGGTGGTTGTTTGAGATTCGTATTCGGGAGGTTTCTGGTTTAAAGTCCGTTGGTGACAAACCTGACTGAGGTTTCCCTCAAGGAATGATGGAAAACATTAGATGAGAAATATGATTATAGAGAGAATATATCCGGGTGGTCATGAACCTTGGGATTCGATTGTTTCAGTGAGTTAGTTATAAAAAATTAAAATCACGTACGTTGAAATTGATGGTTACATCCTTTTTCAAAGGACGTCGAAAATTAATTGATGATTTAATTGGATGAAGATGTTGGTCCATAGAGAGTAGCTAATGCCAGAAGTAATTTAATTTTAATAAATAGAGTTTATATTTGTTTATAATTACCTCATCGCTACAATATGCACTGCGATTTTTATTTGTTTGTATTGGCGGAGTACATTGTGATATTGCGAACTTACAAAACATATAAACAATTATGTATTGTAAGTAGAAATAATAGCACGATCGTTCAGAAAATAATTACATAATTAGATCCTTACACTTGAATTTTGTCGAAAATCAACAATGAAACATTTTAAAAGAAAACATAAAAATGACTAGTTTTAATTTAACGACCTTCCTAACATCATTAGCATGGTAGTTCAAGGGATAGACAAAATTTTCCCAGAGGCATCTTAATTTAGGATTGAAGTTCTTTTAGGTGCCGTAAATATACTATTAGGGACCCAAGGGAGACACATTCAAGATTTTTTTAACTCACTAATTAATTAAATAACTAACTATCTCACTGGCTCTATCGAACACATGGGTTAATGGCAGCGCGGACATAAGCTCTCCATACATCCCTATTCTGAGATAATGTTTTCAAAAGATCCGCTGTATAATCTACTTCCCTCAAATCATGGTTAATGTTATTCTCCCACCTCATTATTGGTCTATCAACTTGGCGTTTTCCCTCTGATTTTCCTACAACAAGCTTCCATGCACCTCTTTCACTACCCATTTGTGCCACATGTCCTGCCCATCACACTCTGTGACTTAATTGTTCTTATTATATCTGGCTTCCTAAAATATTTTTATACTCTTAAATATGAATCGACCCTCCCTGTGTTTGAACTACGAGCCTGGAAATCAGATGCGAATGTAGTGACCACTACAACAGGATCGAGCATATAAAGGTAATTGGATACTGTAAAAGTTTGTAATGATAGTGGAGTAAGAACCGTATTCAAGAAATCGAGACAATGTGGCTGAGAAAAAGAGCGGGTTCCTCCAGAATGTTCTCTCTCCGAACAATTAAATGTGTTCCACTAGGAAGTGTACAACGACCTTATAAGTAGGCAGAACTTCAAAATTCTCTTAAGGATAGATATTATAATGAACCTTCTGGTATAAACCTAAACAAATCAACTCCACTTTGGAAAGCATCATTATTAAAATTTAAAAACAATACATTGTTTGTATTGTGGAAGTGAAACATTATTTATATAAATTATTATGTTTGTAAGGTTGAAGTGACGTAACGCATACTAACCTTATGTGTACCGTGGTCCAATATGCGTCACAAAGTTATGGTTTGCCATTCGCCTGATAACTACGCAACCAGCCAGCGTTGTTTTACTATGAACTGTTAAACGCGGCACTCAAAATACTATATTCTTACTATGCGCATGTCACAAATTTTGCTTGCCGAGCCGCTAGAGTTCGCCATATACCATGCATACACCTTCTTTCGTTGGCATCGTTGTTTATTTATTATCCACCAGGTAGCATTTCTGTGTTTCCGATCAATACAAAAAAAAAAGACAATGTAATATCTTCAGAATTATTTATCGTCTTCCATTGTTACTGGGTCAAGGGACTACATCAGGCTGAATGTTAAAAGGGTGGTACCGGCTACGTAGGTACGCTGTTGGGACTTAATAGCTTCTGGTGCAGTTCTGGATATCGGAACGTCCAAAAATAGATTAGGACCGTGGCCGAGCAGCATAAGACATCTTACATACTCAGAGAACAACTGATGTGCGCTGATTCGAATCTTATCGGGAGATGGAATGTTTTCATTCGAATTTTACCGTTGGTATCGGTGCTACTCAGCATCGTAGAAATTTGGATAGCTACGATAAGTAGCGGCCCCTGGTTAAGAAAACCAAGAGTTTTTTTTTAGCTGGCCACATTTATTTATTTATTCTGGTGGAGTTAAGGCCATTTAGTCTTATTTTCCATTCACCAGGAAAGACGTAGGACTATGTTACATTCAGATACAAAAATCACAGTAATATTAGATAATTAACGATTATTTGACCAAACTGAACAATAATAGAAGTAAGATTTAATAACACAGTAATTTAAAATTATCATCATAATCATCAGCATTTTAGACCATGTGGCCTATGACGGTAAACCTAACGAAGATGGTCTTAATCTTTCTACCGATTTTTGGTCTTCCTTGGTCCCTTTACTCCACTTGGAGTATATTGGAATGATTAAAATTAAAACTATTAAAATAATATGATAAATCTTAATACTATTTTTATGAAATAAAATAAAAATAAATTATTCATTTTAAAAATAATATTATTAGTGAGATGTCTCTGTTAGTTAATGAAAATCATTCTGTATGTTTCTGAAATATGTTGTTGTTTGGTAGTCTTTGTCATAGGGTAGGGTAGAAGAGAATTCCATGTTCTACCAAGATAAACTATAAAATATTATAATAGGTAGTGTGATGAGGAGGGATACAAAGGGCAATGTGCTGATGGGATCGGGTGCCTCATTAATATATGTCGGAGAGTCTAAAGAAGCGGGCTTTTAAATAATTTGGTAATGGTGTGTGTAGTATTTTATAGAGAAAATATAGAGAATGAACGATTGTACGATATTGCAGACGAATATATGACAATGATCCAGGGATGGTGTAACATGATCAAGTCTGCCGATACCATATGTCTATGTCCAAGTCATTAAGGAATCAAGGTCCTAATTACTTTTGGCTACCGTGTCATTTAAAGAATAATTCTATCCTGGCTGTCAATAGGATTTTTCACTTTTAGCGAAGGGATGAAGCTATTGAGGTTGTTCTCAGGAAACTATTTTTTAAGAAAAAAATTACATATATTCACCGATACTATATAGTAGATACCGAAATCTGGAAACAGAATGATTTAAGAAGATGTTAAATATATAATTTTTACCTGGTAAATCAGTCGTCCTCAACTAAATTATTAAACTTCTTCAAGTTATTCTAATATGGAGGCCTTTCGAAAACAATGTTCCATCTTCTGCGTTTTTACTGGAACTGATACTGTTATATAGGTTGTATAATGGATTTATGTCTGGGGTTATGTTCTCGTTGAGCAGGTCCCATTCCTTGCTTCTTGTAGAATCTCTATGTCTTCAAGGATGCTGATCCTGTTGTTATTATATTCTCTGTGTAGTATTGACATATCGTTATCGATTTTTTCAAATCGATCACCTTGTTTCTAGTATATGTTTGGCAAAACTTGATTTTTTTTCATGATTTATCAAGTAAACCATTTTAATTGCCTATGATATGATGTAATATGCGATAAACAGAATTATGTCGAAAATAAATTGAGTAAATTCAGATACATGTATGGAACAATTAGAAATTGCTTTTAAATACATGAGCAAAGAAACAACATTAACATTTTTTGTGTTATATGGCTCCGAATACTGCACTTTGACTAAAAATGTAAGTATATAATCTGCAGAAATGAGTTTCTTGAGACATGTACACTTTACATGATAAAAAATATAGCAAATATTAGAAATGAGGTTAATACTTTCAGGTTAACAGACAGAATCAAATAATACAAACAAAATTGGTACAACCATGTTCGAAAAATGGATCAAGAACGTATAACAAAACAGTTCTTCACATATAAGCCAGAGGGGTATAGATGTGTGGGACGGCCAAGAGCACGATGGAGAGTTCAGTTTTCTGCATGAGACCGGAACGAACCTTTTGCAGTTCAATCCGTGAAGAAGGTATATTCTAGTAATGAGTGACAAAACGTATTTGCATGAAATCTGAATAGGGTTTAATTTAAACTTAAACTTGGATTCATAAAACAGTAAATGGAAGTTATTGCCATTTTGTATATGGTAGAAACTGTAGGCTATATTTCTGTTTAATAAATATGAACAGGTACTTATAATGCTTTCTTACATAGGTGTATCTATTAATCTCCCTTAATTATGTCTTCAGTTCCTTTCCATCATTTTATAATACACTAAGCTAATATCCGGCATGCGTTGTTACGCCTAAATAAATTAATGTGTTTTTTATGTTTAGTTCAATAAAAAAAAGGAACCATAATTATAAATATTTATATCGATATTCTTTTAGATACCCCGTGCTGATTACCCGGCGTTGCCCGGGAATCTACTTATCCCGATTTTCTTCGCATCAATGAGCTGATATACGAAAATTAATGTGTTTTTATGTTTAGTTGAATAGGTGAGAGGGAAACTTTATATCGTAATTATTTTCAGATACTCCGTGCTGATTACCTGGCGTTGCCTGGGAATCTACTTATCCCGATCTTCTTGGCATAGATGAGTTGAAAGACGAAAATTAATGTGTTTTTATGTTCATTTGAATAAGTGAATGGAAACATTTACATGGTATTTATTTTTATAGCCTAGATAGCCCGTGCTGATTATCCGGCGTTGCCCTGGAATCTACTTTTCCCGATTTTCTTGGCATAAATGAGTTGAAAGAGAAAATTCGTTATTGTGAGTTATCCGTAAAAGAATACCCGCCGTGTGCGTCTGAGCTTGCCCGGGAATCTACTTATCACGATCTTCTTGGCATCAATGAAAGACAAAAATGGCAATTTGTGAGCTATCCGTTAAAGATAAAACACATGCTGTCGCGGACTTTTTTGTAGAGTTTTTTTTTTTAGATATTCAATTCTGTGTACATTAATTTTGTGTATTTGTTACGGTTTAGGCAGTGTAAGCCATTTAAGCGTCCAAGCAAGTGACTCTTTCACGTTTTTTTACAAAGGGCGATTTTAAGGGTGAAGGGGTTGAGTATTACAACTCTCTTATATCCTATGTTCATTCCGGGAATCTCCTGAATATTTTGCAAAAACCCCATCATAATCGGATGAACGGTATGGCAGCGCATGAAATTCGAACAAACAAACATGCATTTATATATTAGATACAGTTTCTCTTAAAAAAGTTAAACTAAAAATAAATAAAATAGCTATTCTTCCAGTTATACAAATTAATGCGAAGCATGATCTCTTATCTAAGAGGGGAGAAAAAATTACGAATATTTGAGAATAAAGTTCTTACGACAAATTTTGGACCAAAGAAAGAACACACACACAGGCGAATGGAGAAGATTACATAAAATTGAGCTACACGATCTTTAAAGAAAGCTAACATAATGAGAATAGTTAAGTCTCATAGACTGTTATAGGTAGGACAAATGGCACGAATGAAGAATGAAAGAGGGGCGTAGAAACTTCTTGCTGAAACATCAGAGAAAAATAGTGTAGTAGCTAAGTCAAGAATGAGATGAGAGAATAACATTAACCATGATTTGAGGAAAGTGAATTATACAGAGGATTACTAAAAAAACACTAGTTCAGGATAGGAATGTATGGAAAGCTTATATCCGCGCGACAATGAATCTCTGGGTTCGATAGTGCCAATGAATTAGTTATTACCTGTAAAATTAACGTCACCTTTGAATGAAATTCGCTAAGATAACATCCCAACAATAAAAAAAGTAATGGATTAACATGGGTATGTAGAAACATACATAATGGTCAAATTGTGATCTATTGACTAACAGAATAGAGGCATAAGTAGAACCCTCTATAGGAGCTTGTACGAACTATGCTGAACTCGCTGGTTCTTGTATACTTCGTATGGAACACTAGTATTAATTTATAGTGAGAGAAAATAAATAAATAAATAAATACATATATGTAGATTTAAAGCCATGGTGAAAGTATAATAATAGTATTTTCTTTCTTTACCTGAGTGTAACCTCTGCCTTTGTTGATACTTTTACATGTTCCACGCCTCCCGGTCCAACACAACCTATTGGGAGAAACATTTTAAAATTACAAATCAAACACACACACACACACACACACACACACACACACCACACACTTTTTGACCACATTTCAGGGACTCCCTGAATGAGTGATCAATTGAACGACAGGGCCACCTACGAGACAACACGAACATTTAAGACAAGACACGCCATTTACTCATACATTCATACTAAACAAGGCGAATGTGTGGACGATTGTGTCGGGTACTATTTGGACCTTAAAATTCCCCCGAAATTTGTCTTACAGATGAAGAAAAATCATCAGCTGAGAAACTTGTCCCGGCCGGGGATCGAGCTCGGGTCTGCTGCGTCTGGGATAACAAAGTTGCTATTAGAGCACTATAATCTTAGTACTATTTTTTTGTCTAATGCCACCAGGTTGTCTTTTATGACATTTCTGGCTTTCTCCCTTAGCATTGGCAGAATTGTAATCCATTTCTTAGGTTGGGGCGTCTTGAAGGCGGAGTTACATTACCCCGATGGTATGATGGGTGATAAATGATAATGAAGAGCCAAGAGAATTCTTAACCTAAACTTAACCTAAATTACAGACCATGGGCAACCATAGGAATAATTCCCTTTAAGGAAAAATTCCTATGGTTTGACCGGCAATCGAACCCGGGATCACATGAACAGTAGTCAGGCACGCTGACCACTAGCCCATCAGGCTGGTCCAGTACTAAAATATGAAATGCACATTTTATGATCATTATTATTAACAAGATCAGATTATTCTTGAAATTCATTCACAGATTCAAAATTACTTACGTGTTCTGATGTTTCTGAAAATGAGAAAAGGGGTTGTTTGAGATTAAAGAAAGCGTACAGTTTTATTAAATTTATTTGTAAAATATATGCCAAGTTGAATGCAGATGAATTGGGAAACAATGAGCAATATAGCGCTGTTTCTAGCGCGATAAACAAATGACAGATGTGGATAAAAATAAACTAAGTCACTTTGTATTGTCATAACACATATTGCTGTCACGTAACATAAAACTGTCTTACACTATATTTGAAACAGAAGACATGTTAACTTAACTGACATACAAAACTCTTCACATACGGTTATGCCATTTTTTCACCACTTGCTTTATATTGTTTTAAATGCGAGCGCTCACTTTGTGCAGCTGCAACAAGGGCTGGATAGAGACGTTGACAACTATAGCCAGAGGTTTCAAGGTCAAATCACTGTATCTCCCAACATATAACACAAACACTCACCCTCAACTCCGTACAGTTGCGCAGTTGTACTCGTATATCAAAGCAACTCAGTTACAGGACCGGCTTATCATGTGTCTGTCACGTGAGGAGTTATGTTATAAGGAGTGGGCGTTAGCCAGCGGAGAATATCGGACCAGCATATGTCCTTGAAACCTCTGGCGAAAATGAAATCATTATAGTAGAACATTTAATTAAATGCTAATGTTCTCACAGTGTAGCTGCATTTCCCGCTACGAATTCTATTGAAACATTAAACCTAATCTAAATATTTATATTGTATTTCTGCGTGGCTTGTTTTAATACTACTTTTCAATTTTTTCTCTCTCTTACAGAAACAACTTTTGTTATTTTACTAGTTTTCCCTTTTTGTTTTATATTTTTACGTTTCGAAGTACAGGGCACACATAGCCAGATCCAAGGTGGAAAATTATATATCCTACACCGTAGAGAATCGAATCGGGGTCGCCAGAGTAAAAGGTAAGGACTTTACCGACTACGCCTCGGCGAAGGACATTGTTAAAGCGATTTCTCATTGCAAATACTGCCATAAATTTATAAGTTTTTTATGCGATGTTTTTATTGAAAGCGTTTCGTGGGCCTTTTTGTGACAGTTGCTCGTGTCTGAAGAGTTTTATAGAGTTATATTTTGTTTTTTAAATAAGTCCAGCTACTATTTTTGAGCCTAATGGATTAAAATTTACTGCATTATCATAGATTTATGTATTCTAGTTAAGCTTACATATATTTATTATAAAATAGCTGGAATGGGAGATCGAAACGTTTTATTTTGGTGCAAATTTGAAAATGTTTCAAATAAATTAATGTAATTACGTCCATTACAAAGCTGTTTAGACACAAAACGTGTTATTTTCATCCATTAAACGTCAAATTTATCAGTTGAAGAGCCTTGAACTGGAGGTGAATGTAGTTGAAATTTTATATCTAGCTTCGATAATTCAGTAATTTGTTATTACAGGTACCATCATTATTTAGTAAGCATTTTATGTTTTCTGGCTTCCCTGAAAGAACTTAATATTCAGCAGTAGTTAGTATAAGGAATGTACTAATAAATGCTGTAAGAAGACAGTAATAAAATATTAATTATTTTAAAAGAAAGACCGTTGAATTTACAACGAATATGGATGATTTTTTATAATATCGAGAGAGCCTTTAACAATATCCATCCATCCATAGTAATTCTGCCCGAAGGCAGGTCCTTCACTGCAATCATAGCATTTTGATGCTATGCTTGCAGCTTTACTAGGGAATTGTGTAGGTGTGGTAGCTTCCCGTTGCTTTCCACACCGGTGAAGGATGATGATGATAATGATAATGGTAAGGATGATAATGATAAGGATGATGGCCATATGATTTCGGGGACCGTTTGGGCCTTAAAGTTTTCCTGACATTTGTCTTATAGGTGAGGAAAAACCCCGATAAAAACCTCACCCAGAAAAACTGCCCCGACCGGATATCGAACCCGGGCCCGCTGCGTGACAAGGCAGCACGCTACCTCGAGACCACAGCGGTGGACTTTTAACAATATAGTATACTATTTATCCCTTATTGGAGATATTCAAATTTACAACGTTATTGTAATAGCCTACGCTTTGTCATAATTTTCTTTATATCAGTAAATCATACAAAGGCTAAAGTACTAGTTAAAATTAATCATAGATACATTTTAAACATGTTGAATACAATTAAAAGACTGATGATTATGCTATCTTTGCACGGTTAATTAAACCATTGGGCATAGTATTTATAATGACAGATGAAATACCTAATTATTTGCACACATCTATAGATAATTTAGAGATTTTTACTCTGGCGCCAATGAAAAGAGCAGTTAATTCAATATCATTGATATGGTACTTCTTCTTCCTTTTCAGGATTAGGTCAATGCGATCTGTTCCGGTCTCAATTCCATCGTTTCATTGGCCGTCCCAAAGATATTTTTCCATGCGGTTTGTAGGTGTTGGTTGTTTTGGTAATCTTGTATTCTCCATTCTGTCTAAATATTCTTTCCATCGGTATTTGTGCTCTTCTAGTTTATCGAGCATTGAAAATATCTCCAGTTAGTTTCTTATTGATTCGTTATGTAATCTATCCATGCGTGTACATCCTTTTACGGATCTTAAAGATTTTCATTTCAGTGGCTTGAATGTGTGAGATATCTTTTTTGTAAGTACCCAAGATTCAGATCCATATAAAGATATGGTACTTCTTTTTTTGTAATAAACAGTAGATTGGTAGATGGTTATCTTCTGTAGTCATCTTAAATCTAATAGTTGGATTCAGTATGTATGCCTTCTCAATTACATCTTTTGAGTAAATTGTCAATTATTCTTAGGAAAGTCCCTGGATCTCTTCTTGTACAGTATAGCCATTGACGTTTTGTAATATTACGGGTCAATGTGTGATACAGTGCTTCATAATATACACAGAAATCAGGATAAGGGCAAGTGTTTCAGTCTCATTGGCATATCTGTGACAACAGTTGTCCTGACTTGACTCATGCAACATTGTACAAATTAAATATGTATTAGTTCAATCAGATACCAACAGTTTAAACCATTTTCAACTATTAGAATTCAGTATTACATAAATTATACGGTATTTCATATTATAAGATTTTTATCATAAATGTCTTATGTAATAATGTTTTTATTTAGAGCTTATCTGCAAATTTGAAATTACATATTTGTAGCGCATTCATAGATGACATAAATACAAAGAAACAAATTGGCAGTGATACGACTAGTCTTGCAGAATAAAACTTATCTTTTCATTTTTTTTAAATCAGCAGGGGACCTGAAGTATTCCATAAAACAATTTTTAGAAATTGTATAAATGTAGACATTGGTGGATAATTAATTGTCCCCATATATTAGAATGACATAAGTATTATAAATTATTATTAAATACAAAATATAGATATGTATTCTTAAACGTCAAAGTAAAACGCACAAATAAAAATAAAAAAATATGTGAATTAAAGAATCAAAATTATTTGAAAATTCTGTTAAGGTAGTAACTTAAATTATTATATTTTTCCTTTTACTATTATATTTTGGCCTAGAGTCCCAAGAATTTGAAGCCCATGGAATTGTAGGAGGTTAAGACAATCGTATTTGTAGACTATCCGCACGAAATGTTAGTCGATTTTCCAGTCCTGTGCGAAGGTCACTATCCCCCAGAAGTTGGTCTGGAACTATCGCTATAGTGCCTCGAGAAGGAATACACGAGTTTAAAAATTCCGACCCCAATGGGAATCGAACTAGCTATCTTTCAGCTTGTAGGATATTGCCTTAACCAACTGTGCTATAGCGTGCTTCCTAATTACTGATATGATTATTTTCCCCTTGTACAATTTAAACATTCTTCTTCTTCATCCAGGGATTAAGCCTGTTGGCACATTCCGGTTTCATGAAAGCTAGAATTGTTAAAATTGTTCAGACCATCTTCTTTGTGGGCGTCCAACATTTCTCCTTCCGTGTGGTTTATAATTTAGCAATACATTTGGAAATCTTTTTTCTGGCATTCTATCAACATGTTCTTTCCAGGCATTTCTGTATTTAATTATTCGGTCCGTAAGTTTGGAAATATTTAGTTCCTTTCTTGTATCTTCATTTATTTTCTTATCCAGCAGGGTATATCCTGCTACATTTCTTTGAAATCTCATCTCAATTGCTTCCAACCTTTGTTCTTGTCTTTCAGTGACCGTCCAACATTCTGATCCATACATCAATACAGGAACAGCCAATACTTTATAAAGTTCCATTTTTGTTTCTTTTCTTGTGTTTTTAAGGATTCTTTTAATTATACCACACATTAGATTAAATTTATTTATTTTATCATTAATATTTTCAATTTTAACATATGATTCACTTGCTCTAAATTGTAAAATCAATTACTGTTTTTGCTCTTAAGGTATCATGTCCTTTAAATGGTAAAATTTTAGTTTTATTCTTTGAACTTTTAAAATTATAATTGACACTTATTTTTTCCAAATTAAATATATCTCTTTGTAGATCATCTTCTAAACTGGAAATCGTTACTTGATCATCGACAAATAATATTGTATCAAACAATTTATTATTTTTGACTTAGGCTTTCACGGCCGGAGTTACTATGATGTTGTCTCGAGACAACCCTTGAGGATGCCGAACGCAGTCTCTGGCGAAACGTTGGGGAACTACTCGTACAAGCCTCAAGACCACGGCCAACAGCCCGGAAATCTTCTGCAAGATCATCATAATTTATTATTTATTTTCAAATGTTTATTTAAATTAGTCTGCCACTTTAACACTTCATCTATATAGGACTATATAAATTAAAAAGAGAAAGCGATAAAGGAGACCCTTGTATGACACCACGATTTATTATTACTATTTTTTTATGTTTTGATTTAAAACCCATGTCTATTACAATTTTATTATTTACATATAAACTTTGAATAGCCGTAATCAAATGTTGTCGAAAACCTTTATTTCTCATTATGTCCCATAATTTTCTTGTATTTACCATATATTTAAACATATGTCCATTAATTTAGAAGTAATAAAACACTTTAAATGTAAAAAATATAGTATTGTAATACGTTTATGTGTAACATTTCAAATCTTTAATCATTTTTAGCTTAACCTTTGGAGAATTCCTCAAATGAAATAATAACTAAATCTCATTTAGTTTTTGCAAAGTAAATTTCAGCGTAACTAATAAATTGAAATTTATAATTGACAAAAAAATGCTATTCTCTGCAAATTTAATTTATGTTTTAACATTCAACTGTTTTGTTGTGTTACACGTATTTTACGCAATAAATATTTTTATTGGTTTGATTACATTACATTAGCCTTAATGGTTGATGGCTTACTAACTGATGCATTTGAAGTTTAATGGCAGAAAATTAACTTAAAAAATCGATCAGTATATTACCGTAAACTGAATTATTTTATCTCAGATCAGGATAGCATCCGTATGTATGTTTTAATTTATTCTGAATTAGAAATTTAAATGTATTGTCATAGACTACTAAAACAATTTCAGTAACATATTGTGCATTAGATAATTATAAATAACATTCTGAAGCTGGACAAAATTATTCCGAGCTCGTAGTGTTTTCATACCGTATATTATTTATAAATTGTATTGGTAAGATAGATTTGAAGTAACTTTTATATATCGAAAAGTGCATTATTATAATAATCACAAAATTGTATTATTTTATTTGCAAGTTGCTACTGTCTTGTACAATTCCATACATACGATCATACACAAAACATTTACTCATTCTAACAAACAGTGTTATAATATTATGGAGAGATAAATTAAACGTCTTATTAAAAAAAATATAAACTATTTACGAGCAAGCAGCTACGTAGCGAGAATGTTACAGATATTAGCTTGTTATAATGTAGAACTGGAAATATATTTTTAAAGTTCACAACTTTTGCAAAAAAAATCCGAATAAACAATAAAAAGGAAATTACTTTTACTCTAAGAATTAAATTGATATTTTTTTACCTCACCTCACATCCTTTATTCTTCTAGACTGCAGTTTCGGAGCCAAGAAACGACATAACACTGGTCGACGAGAGGCTAAAGTTTTAAGAATTATAAAACAGTACCTGATATCCCAGTCGTCCTCAATAATTTGCAGTGTTGTTTTATAGGAGGCCTTTCGATAACTGCTTTCAAGCAGATCATACTTAAGTCATCGAAAGGACACTGCAAATTATTGAGGACGACTGAGATATCAGGTACTGTTTTATAATTCTTTAAACTTTAACACAGTGACCTCAACGGAGTTTCGTAATGTATCTCAAAATCTTGACGAGAAGCTACTGATGATGGATATATAGCTCCGAAACTGCAGTCTAGAAGAATAAAGGATATGAGGTGAGATAATAAAATTAATTTAATTCTAAAGTAAACCTCATAGTGTTTTTCCCTGTGAAAGTTAAATACTTTTCTTTATTTCAATATTTGATTACTCCCCGTTCATCCTCACTCGGGTCATGGTTGCGCCCCTCGTGGGAAGTTTCTTAACCAGACTAATTTAGTTACGCATTTTTCCTTACACATGTCAAAGAAGGTCATATGGGTAGTACATCGCCTCGAGGAGACATCTAGTCGAAAAAAAAACTATGGTATTACTTGGATGAAAGTCGGTTCAATTTTGCTTAGAGGTATTTTATTCAGTCAGAAACATCTTTACGGGTATTAGAGAAATACAATATTGATAGAAACCTAATTGAAATTATTAATTAAATAAAACTAAGTTTTATTTTTATTTAATTAATAAATATGGATTTTCATCAAGTAAACACCAACTCAATTGATTATCTAATTGAAATTATTAAACAAATTCATAAAGATAACACAGCTTATGTTAAAATTAGAAATATCTAATCCTACAAAAACCACTAAGGGATTGAAAGAAGGGTACAGTCTATCATCAATTTTATTTAATATTTATGTATAATTTATATCAATGATATGGAAAGAAAGCCACAAAGGTATGGGTATCCCAATAGGCAACAGATTTTTGCTGATGATCAACTGGTTTTAGCACAGGACAAATTTGATATGGAATTAATGAAAAAACGGTTGAAAAAACACATATGAATCATGGAGTCTCACAGTAAATTTACAAATATATATATATATATATATATATATATATATATATATATATATTTGACAATAAATAGCAATGAAAGAGAAAATTTAATATTGGAAGAAGGAAATCAAATAAAGCAAGTGAAAGAAACTAAATATTTGGGAATAATGATGAATAACATTGAAGGTATAGGCAAAGAGAACATAAAGCATAGAATTGAATTGCGTAGCAAAATAATATCGTCGTTAAATTCCATATGGTGGGATAAGCATATTTGGAAAGACACAAAAAAAATATATTTGTAAAACATTGGTGGAATCTGTTGCAATGTATGGAAGTGAGGTATGGACAATCAATAAGTACTACAAGAATAGACTAATAGCTCTAGAAATGGATTATTTATGCAGATGTGCCGGAAATTCAAAGTTAGAACATGTCACAAATAAGGAAATTGGAAACATAATGGAAGCAGTAGAAAGCATAATTGAAAGAATTGAGGAGAAGGAATTAAAATGGTTGGGACATATTTTAAGAATGGAAGATGAGCGATGGCCGAAACTACTATATCAATGGCAACCGACCAGAAAGAAGAAAAACCATAGTTAACATGGAAGGAAAACATGAGGATAGTAATGCAAGCAAGAGGGCTAAACATTGAAGATGCAAGATCGTAGGCTTTGGAGGTTTGATATGGGAAGACGTCAGCAGCCGTAAAAACTCTTTACGAGCCCGAAATTCTTCAGATTCGGGACCCACGGCTTAAAGTCCCTCCGGAGGACTTGTCCTTTGAATTTTTCCATCCTAAAAATCCATCGACCCTGGCCGGGTTCGAACTCGCGATCATCGGGTCTAGAGGCAAGGGACATAACCACTTGACCACCGCGGCCGATATTTTGCAATAAAAGTTGTTATAAAACTTGGAGAATTCCGTATTTGTTTTAAAGATTTAAAAACTGTGCACAGTGCTAGTTCATAATAAAACATTTCATAATTTCTTATTGGATGAAATAATGAAAAAAAAAATCTGGATACTTTTTGAAGTTTTTTGTCCTAGTTTGGTCAAAAAATATCTGTGTGATCCAAAGATTAAAGTCCTCTTTTGACAGGCCCAAGAGACGAGGAGCACGTAAATTTACTTGCAAAGAGAGAAAGATATATATATATATATATATATATATATATATATATATATAGAGAGAGAGAGAGAGAGAGAGAGAGAGAGAGAGAGAGAGGTTGAGCTAAGGGGAAAAAATACCTAATTTGAGTTCATGAAATGAAAATTAATATTTTTCTACATTTTAACTATTTTCATGTTATTAATTCCATTAATACAAGTTTTAATTCATTTTTTTTTGGTTACTGTCTCATGCCATAAATAAAGTAGCTTAAGAATTGAACTTTTATAAGAAAAACCATTATTAGGTTTAATTTAAGATTTAACTTAAAATTCTTTACACCTCATCTCATCCAGTCTTTTAATTATACTGGTTTCAACGCTTAGGTTTCGAAACTGGATATGGGTGAGGTGTAAATACATTTAATTTAAATCTTCGTTTAAGAATATTTGTTATTTCAGAATTGCTTATTTCATTATTATTTGTAGATGCTTTAACACCTAAAGTCATTTTGCGTCTAGAATCTTTACTGTATTTAGTGTAGACAGAACATTTCTATGGTTGTTCTTGTCATGTTGAGTTGTGAAGAAGTTCATTGTTTCATGTTAATAATGCTATAAAATGGCGATTATAATGAAATGGATTCTAACAACGAAATCACAATTCAGCATTTACCTTGAAGAAATCTTGAAAACAAAAATGTTTCAATCGCCTGTCACTATTCTGTTTTTCACAATTTATTTAAGAACATTAACAAAATCATAGACGCAATCTCAACTATTTCGAAACACCAACTCTACATTAATTGTAGTTGATCGCAAATTAAAAAATTCCGAATATATCAAGTATCTTTTTATAAATTTGAAAGCATTCACATTTATCTATTCATCATATTATAACACTTAATACGGTATATAATTTATTAAAATTAATTGTATCTCGCAGTCTTGAATGAGCGATAACAGTTTATGAGTTTTGAAAATATTTAATATATACATTATATGGAATCTAAAATTGTTATTGTAAATTTTGATTCTGGACATAACATTATAAAGCAAAGAGGAATAGATTCTACCAGCTACTTAACGAAGCATATTATTTCGTCTTAATGAAAACGTGTCGAGTTTGTAAAGTCTGCACATATCAAGCAAAAATATATTTATACATTTGTTTATCTAGTCTATTAGTACTCAGATATGTGCATTACTAATTACTACATATTATATATTATATGCAAATCTATGAATTAAGCTTCTTTACAAACATGTGTTTCTGTTTTAATGGTAAACACCTACCATCATGTATGCTTACAGAAAACGTTTTAGGAATGAGAGTTAGTTTAAATGAAACTGATTGATTTAGTATTAAGTACATTTCAAACTACAACGATGAGTTCGGTTAAAACCGAAATTATATCAGATTTAAATAAATATTAAGCTTCGATTTACTTTCAAGATTTGATTTATGATGAACTGCTTAAATTTTGTATTGGCTTAGGCTTTCACGACCGGAGTTTCTACGATGATCTTGAAGCTTTCCGGGCTGTAGGCCGTGGTCTTGAGGCTTGAAGTTCCTCGACGTTTCGGAGACTGCATCTGGCGAGGAACTTCAAGCCTCAAGACCACGGCCTACAGCCCGGAAAGCTTCTTCAAGATCATCATTGCTTAAATTTTGTTTATTGGTTCAACTGGTATTTCTTTGTTCAGTAGATTATATTAATTAAATTATTTTCAGTCTGATCATCTTACCTCAATATTAATGTTGATTCTATTCAACTTTATTTTCAAGATTGTTTTAAATGAAGCATCATAATAAAAAATCTTATATCAACATCGTACTTGTGTTTATTTCTTGTTTTCTTAGCGAATGAAAATTGATATAGCTGTAATTAATTTCACACATTGATATGGATTTCCTATTAATATTTGATTGTGTAATATTTCAACTTATGCCCTAACTTACTCTGATATTAAAATTAAGATAGTTTGTTAGAAAAATGGAATACGTTTTGCTAAGTAATGAGCTAAGAAGACGATGTAGACTCAATTTTAATTACGTTTTTAATCGTCAGTTGACGTTTAATTGCAGTGTTTTGAAATTTAAACGTATTAAATTGTAATTATTGCAAAATATGACAGCGATATAGTATATATTTTTTTAATTTTGCATTAAAATTATAAAAAAAAATATCTTCAGTTGAATATTAAATTTTAACCAAATTGAACCTTTAAACATTTTTTTATAGTTCTGAGATTAAAATAATCATCGGTACTTAAGGCTGTATGTTAACTTCGAGATTAACTTTAAAGATGAAATGTCTTGAATCAATATATATATATATATATATATATATATATATATATGTATATATTTGATAGTTTGAAGTTCAGCTATGTGTGACGAACTACACGTTTAAATTTAGTGATGATGATAATAATAATAATAATAATAATAATAATAATAATAATAATAATAATAATAATAATAATAATAATTATTATTATTATTATTATTATTATTATTATTATTGTTATTATTAACGTTCATGAAAGTTGCATACTGTGCTTTTGAGGAATATTTTTCGAGAAGTGTTTTTCATGAAAACAGGAACACAAGTTTACAAACACCCTGCACAAGGCATGAATGTAAGTATAGTATAATATTTTACAATAGATAAAACAGAGTTGTAATGGCGTGGTATATCACTCCTTTATAAAAGGATTATATTTTATATACACATTTGCCAATATTTCACAACCATTCTAGATGATAATCATGAACATAATAAAAATTATGTTCGTTTTGTGAATGAAAACTAATATATACTTATATATAAAGTGGAAGTGGCTGGCTCTGTATGTACAATAGTGTTACAAGCGGCGGGATTTCCATACATTGGTGTTCAAATAGGAGGGGAGGGTTACACTTCCTACTTTGAAATTATCTTAATATCCAGTGGGAGGTAGCAATACCCTGTATGAAGATTTAGGTGTAGTTATTATGGTGAGAATTTATATGCAATCCACCAGTGGGTAGACCAATGTTATCTGCAGGATTATACCAATCTGCGAAGAACATTTATGAATGAGACAAAAAAAAAGTATTACTTAATATCACAACAGTTTATAATCTAAAGCACTGATGCGAATTCAAAATAATCTAGTCCGGGCCAAGTTTGATCTTGCTGTTCTTGAGCTGTTGCACTTTGTTACGTTATTTGTAATGTGTGAAATGATTAACTGTTTGTAAGTCTTGGAAGTGTTTGAATCTTTTGAATCAAACGGTAAAATAAACTTCAACATTTTATCATTTGAGACAAATGATATTGGGCTTTCTCAAGTCAAAATAAGGTGCACAATTTCAAGAGTTGTTCATCAGAAAAAGAAATACAATTTACAATGCTAATCAGGTAGAAGAAATAACATTTTTGGAGGTGGATGTAACTTGATAAAAAACCAGACATTTATCTTCGTACGTGGTTTTTCTCTTCTACAGGAATAATGTTAATATTGTGCATAGAACTAATGGCGTTATTTGAGTAATATGTGATCACCATTACAGTGTGTTTAATTAATATAACAGAGTGTAGCAGAAGTTCTTTTTAGTTTAATCCGTACATGGATTTTATTTAATTAATTTTAATTGAATTATTGATTATATTTTTGAAATCGGCATATAATTCACACGTGCTAATTTGATCGATTAAAGATGAAGTTTCTGTAAAACATGAACCTATTTTATTTCGATATTGTACTGAATATGGGCCTGAGATTTCTATTGCCAACCTCATGGCTCTCGGACATAGCATAATGAAGTTCTTTGTTGGAATAATCTTAGTAAAGAAATAAATATTTTATGGGAATATACTTTCGTTGTATTCGCTTTAATTGCTAGTTAGGTTAATTATTATTAAGTTATCTTAGTAAGGCTATGGAAAATATTGGAATGTATTCACTTTTTAATGAGACTTTTTATTTTGTGACTGAAGTTATATAACCACTAAGATTTTATATTTATAATTAGATCTGCGCGTTTCTCTGGTTACCAGAATCTAAATGACTATAAGGGCCAGTTTCACCAAGAGAGGTAACTCTATTACGCCAGTTTAAGCTATGCATTATACATAGGGAAAACTGACCCTCAATCATGGATATTTCACTCTAAATATTTAATTATTGGGTAATCTGTTGTTTTTCATCGAGTTTTCCTATTTAACTTAACAATTTTATTCGGAAACTAGATTCAGTGCCTATTTACTAAGCCTTCTGTGCAATTGTTATCACTATTTTCAAACATTAATTGTTACATTTATCATTTTCCGAAACTAACTCGCTTAAAAAAACTCGATTTTTTTTTGGATTGGGAATGTATTTATTATATCATGGTTAATTCCAGATTTGCCTATTGAAATCTGCTTTTGCAATTCTGATGTTTGTCCCACTGGTTATTAAGCGTTTGTGTAAGTGTTTAGGTCAATCTCATCTACTTTTGAAACAGGAAGGTTTAACTTGTATCTTCTTTGTACATAACATTTGTGTACATAAAGACAGTCCATATTTTACAATAAAATTGGCACGGTAACACGTAATCTCTTGAGCTTTTCAGTTAATACTTTTTTTACCCTTTCAAACTTATATTGTGGCAGAAATGCCACTACTCTTACACCAACCGTGCAATTTGAATCTCTTGGTGGCAAGTAATATATAATTACGATGAACAAGGCTAAATTGCTAATATGAAAAATCATATGACCTTGAAAAAATAATTAGCATTTTTTATGTTTGATTTATATGCAACATTACCAATATGAACTGGTATATTCCATCGCGAGGTCTTAAACTCATGTTGTGCATGACTTTAAAAATTGATAAGGCACAGAATTAAAATGTGCCTTCAGTTAGCGATGATTTCAGTGAAATAATATAAATGTCTTTACCACAGTTCATGTTTGATAATGCCAACTCGTATCTGCGCAGAAAGGCTATTCGCCATAATGGTGTTACTTATTTAAATGTATTAAAACTCGTAAGAATTGTACTTTTAAAAAGTCAAGTAATGTATGCAGCTGTTTCCTAATGATAATTTAAAACAAGATGATGCCAGTCTTAAAGTGAACCTGATAGTTTTATAACAGTTGAGAGAACTTTTCTTGATTTTGAGGCACGGGTCTTCAGTATTCCTCCTCTTCATAATAATCATCTTCATCCTCATTTTCGCTGCACAACATAAAAGTTAACCCAATATATTAGTAACATCGTGTCATATTTTGATGCAAAATGAAATGACATACACTTTTCAAACTTTTTACTTGTAAAAATTAATCATTGTTCTAATAACCGTGGACATTTGAATATTAGTATAGACATACGAATAATATTGACATGTAAGTCTTCTTATGCTGTGAAATATGTTTCATATTTAATAATAGGATTTTACAGCGTTAGATAAGAAAAACAAACCCCAACAAAACTATAATGAACTCATAATTTAGACTGTACTGGAATATCGATTAACATATATATTAATCGACATTCCAGTACATTCTAAATTATGAGTTCATAGTTTGATGAACAGTAATATTTCAGTTTTACGTATAACACACTGCACGTTATTATTTACATTTATTTTTTTATGGGAGTTATGTAATCAAATCTGATTTTACGAAAACTAAATATTCAAAACTTCAGTGTCATTACTGTCTTATAGTTTTCATTGGATTTAATTTTGGAAACGGTTTTCTGTAACGTGTAAACACCCATATTTTTTGTTAACTGTTAAAGTTATTAGTATTAAAAATATACTTATTACACTAATACAATTTCATATAATATGTAATTGATGAGCTCAATTTATCTAGAACATGGACTATAGAATAATTCAGGTCGGTTAATCAAGAAATTAGTTTTATTTTTCTGTTAGAAGAATTTATGATTGAAATGCTATTTATTTATTAATATAAGATTTAGGATTCCGCGCGCGAATAAGACACTCACTATAGTTTTCTTTGTAGATTACTGATATCGATCTGGGAGTTAAATGCTTCTTCTAATGTTTCGTCTGCTGTACGACAAACATTTTCAGAAGATTACATTTTCTGTCGTTCTAAGAGTAAGATTTGATTAATTGGCAAGTCGCAGGCCAGTATATCTGGAATACGCTCGTGCCTAGTTTAATTTTGCCAATTAACAAGTTTGTCATTTCAAGATGCACCGTTAACTTTTAATGTAAATGAGGGGACATTTTTATAGTATTAAGCAGAATAATTATAACATTGTATAAATTTATTTGAAAATGTTTACAAAGCTTTTTGTAACAGAACAACAACAATTGGAAGTGATATGGACAACAAATAATCAACACACATAGCACTCGAGCAATAGAAAGACGGAATTTGATTGGAAGGATTAGATATTTCTACTTTACGTTGGTTGCCTTTCACATTGTTTTAAACACATTCCGAAAGCTGGTGCGTTGAAAGGAAGGGAACTCCATGATTTAGCCACGGTCCATTGAGGGAAATGTGTACAAAGACACTTATTTATGTAGAAATGCCAAGTATGTGATAGCTCAGTGACCAGGATAATTTCTAAGCCTTTCATAAGTTGCAACCCCACGTAATTTTTCTGATTTGTCTGAGATTAAAATACTCTCCAAATTCCAGATTATTTTAAGATAATATATATATATATATATATATTCTCATTTATTATACTATGATGCAGATAAATTATTTCTACAGCTTTGATGAATATGCATTTAAATTTTATGAACAAATTAATCAGTTCTTCATGGAATCCTAATTCTTTAAAATATGCCCTATTTTAATTATATTTTCGAAGATATCTTAAAATATATCTACGTCATTTGGTTTTGTCAAATGCTGTACAATATATGTAACATATTATATTATGTAACAAGAAATATTTTAATCCAATCCTTTCAATCAGTTAATTCAACAATTCTTTCATTTGATGCATTGAATTAGAACATTAACTTGAATATAGTTTTGTAATCACAACATTCTCATATTTTTCAAAATCGTATCATGTTATGAAGTTATGGAAATCATTCCTTAAAATTACATTTTAAATTAGTATTAATTTCACTTTTGACAGCTGTTATTAATTAAACTTTACTTTCGCACAAATAATATAATAATCTGTCAATGAATTACACTACACAATATTTACTTTGCAGTCCATGGTTCCCTATGCCATGCTGCATGTATAAGATCACTCTGTAAGCAGTTGAAATGTATAGTGTAATTCACTTACTTATTGTTTACGTAAAACAAAATATACTTTTTGTTTATATGAATACAAATTAAAGATTGAAAATTAGTTTTTGAAATTATAAAAATTATAATATTGAAAAACTAAATAATATATTTTTTTCTTGTATGTTTATTAAATTCGTTTTAATTTTTTATAAAAACAATTATTGTAATTAATGTACCTATTGGTCTGCTGTAAAAACGGTAACAATATTGTGAATAAAATTGATCCATGTATTCTAGTAAGCCATTTAAGAGATCTATATTAAACATAATTCATATCAAGTATTAATTTAATAACTGTGTCAATGAAAGATAACAATTGGATGCATGGTTTTAATGTTGAATTTATACTGTATGAATATGAAATGAGCATATACCTTTATCTACATTAAGAATCAGAACTAAAAGCATTGAAGTTGTTGACATACTTGTGCTATCTCATTGCGCGTGGTAGTTTATATATAAAATTGAGTTTCTGAATTTGTTTTAGAAACAGAAAATTGTTTTGTAAATCACAATTTGCAGGTTTAACAATGACAACATTGGTTATTTTCATATAGTTCTACTTGACCTTAGTGTTTCACATGCTGTACGTGTTTCTTGCTTTAATTTAGATCTAGTGGTATTTGGTATCTTAACTTCATATAGGCCTACCAATTAAAATGTGGGCAGGTTTATGTAAAACTAACCAATTTTATAAATACCAGCAGAATGTAATATAAGTACGCTAGTTTAAAGTAACGTTACCTAGGTATATATCTCTTACACATTTATGTTCACAATGTACGGATTTCTCGGATAAAAATTGTACAAACGTTTTTTGGTGTATTATTTCATAATTATAGTGAGTGTTGGCCTAATCTTCGCCAATAATTGGGAACATGAAATGGTACAACGATTTTTAAGATGAAAGAGGCAAATTAAAAAAAAATGTCATTAATATTACGGAAGGAGAATTAATAACTTTGCAGTATCTGGTATGTGGGGCTATTTATGAAAACAAAAGTAAAATGATAAACTCGATCCGTTTCACGATCCCTAATTATTGTATAAATATCAGAGCATTATTCATGACCATTGAGCAATGAACTGATAAATATCTAGACAATTTTGTTCAGAGAATATCATACATTTGTGAGGTAAAGTGTATAAGATATGTTCATTATACTTGCCTAAGTAACTAGTACTTCTTAAACCTTGCATATTTATATTTACATTATTGCAGTCTGTAGGCAACCTGATTTCATCTGCTGCAACCTCATACGCCTCATTGCATAATTTAGTTATTGTCAACTTTTTTATAATCTCTTGTTACTTGACAAATCAATGAAATTTCATTACAGAACATTCTAACTTAATTAACTTTTAATTAATTCGACAACAAAATAACCAATGAAAAAACACACGCACGCACACACAATTAAAACAGTCATACTGTAATCATTGTAACATTGCTATTGTGATTTATTACTTTCTACACCTATGGATTGGTTCATAACCATCTAATTAAGTGAAATAAAATTTCAGTTTTATGAACCAGTATTTATATAATATACAACTTTATTAATTCTAGATGACTCATTGCATTGTACTACAATAAGATATCAAAGCTAAGAAATTTAAGACTCTTGTTATAATATCAAGTGAAATACGATATATTTATTGCAAATTGAACTATTATGTATTTCGTTAGGATATAGAAAGTGTATTGAATTTATGTATCACATTTACATTTACGGAAGATTGTATAACAACGTGTCGTAATTTGTTTGTGATAGCTTTTATTGCTATAGTCTGGTTGAATATGTATTATACGTATTTTGTGTATGAAATTTATTCAGAAAGCAAAGAACATTCGGTTATAGTTAGGAATGAAACAAATTCCCAATGTATTAATTCAACAATACTTTACGTTCGTTTAAATTTTTACGATTTTTAAAATTTAAGGAAGAAAAAAGTTGTAAACTATCAGAACATTTCAGTAATTGACATAATTTATTTTAAAGATTGAGGTAACACGAGAAATAGAAATGCACTTTATTAATTACAATTTTTAGTTACTGGAATAACAGACTACTTGACAAAAGTTTTCATCTAATCCGGCAAGACACTCGATTTGCTGGAAAGTGTGTTTTCATTTATCGTGTTTTTCACTTAGAGATACCACATACAAGTTTTGTAAATATTCTCGACTAAATGTGATTCATCATATTGAATCTATCAGATATTTTATTATTTTAAATAAAAATAATAATTTCGATATTTAGAAATCGAATATCTTCAACTGCCAATTAATCTATTCCATAATGTAAGGAAAGCGAAACTCTTGAAATAATTTGTTGATATTCACAGACATACTGTCCTACACAAAGTTTCATCACTTCTGGGAAAATCTTGTTGTAATATTGTGTTAGAGTTGGATATGTTGGTTATCCTTATAGTGAACGTGTACAGTTTGATCTGTGGTAAGATTATTGTAGCTGTAATTAAACTTTTTATATTGCTTTGTATAAGAGGGATTTTTATTTTGTTTATTTTTTCCTTTCCTTTGAACTATTTTATGTTTAAACATTATATAATGTCTCGTTATTTATTAAAATTCTCAGGCTTCCAGCCACAGAGCTATCTGCTGCCATCGCCAGTGTAGAAGAAGTACACTTGAGAGCTGGGCCTAAAACTGTCTTTCTAAAATGGTGATGGCTGCTGGAAGTTCATTATACTTGGCTGAAAGATTGAGAACTTGCCATAAATAATACATTTTTGACAAGGATGTTAGAGGAGAGGTCAGTGCATACTTACTCTTCCTTGTTTGGATATTTGTCGACGTAGGTCTTCTTGTTGCACGCTCGGTTACAGCTGGGGCAATACCAGTAACTGAGCACCCCAATGGAGACTCCGAACAGAACGTTAGGTACAATGAGGGAGAGAACTAGATGTTTGAGATTCTCATCCCAGCTGTATCTTGCCACCACCATCTCTGGATATGTACGGCTGTAGTAGCATGGGAAAGGCTTCATCATGTTCTTATAAGCGTACTCTTTAGCAAACTCTGAACAGTTCACTCTCGGCGGATACCCGCAACCCTCTGTGTTCACATAGAACTTGGTGTCACCCACATCCCACGCCACCGAGTCCGTACTTCTATTCCCCCACTCACTGAACGGAATCTTTGTGTAGTTGACAAGAATTTGATGGCAGCGTAACGCGGCCGTCGTGCAACCTTCCCGGCATGAAGACCAAGAACAATTCCGCAGACCTTCTGCGTACGTGTGACTTACAGAAATACACGTGACTGGATTCGGATCATAATCTGACATTATCGTGGAGATTGCAGGGTCCACTACGAACGGTATGAGGAAAAGAAAAGCAAATACGGAGACTATGGCAGTTGTACCTAGGCAAAGAGAAGTGTAGAATTTAGCCTTTTCCATCAAAGTTATGAGTTCTGCAGTATTTATCGGCCCGCCGCCGCCCCCGTCGCCGCCCCCTCCTCCTTCTGCCCCCATGATGATAGTTGACTCGTCCGGATCAATGGTGGAGGCCGATTGGCTCAAGCGTTCATGCAAGGATAACAGAACGGTGGATATTTTGGCCGAAGCCCTACTGGGAACTATGGACTGTATACTTCTAAACGCTATGTTAATTTACTAATCTCACTGAACCCGTTTTTTGTTAATTTTAAAGTCTTTTAGTTTTGAATTTTCCCGCGTTCCCCTCCTGGAGGTGACGTATGGCTTATTATCCGCGTGTTGTCTGTGTGCTGTGCAACTACCTTAGTGCTGATGTCTTCAGTGCTCCTGAAGTGGGAACACGTGCTGGTGATGGACCGGGCTTTCGAGCAGGAGGGGAATGCCTGAAACATAATACATCTAATTTTAATAGAGAAATAAATGTTTATTGCTAAATACATTTACAGTGCCTTGTTTATCATTAAAAGAAAAAGCATGGTGACAAGACAATGCGTGTTATTAAGGTTCAAGCATATCAATCAATGTTACTGCGTGGTGTTGCAGTGATATTTAACTGTTTTTGTTTGCATTCCGGATTTTTACAGCACACAGAGCTACACAAGTTTCCTTTCTGTTCACCCACCCACAAAACATCCATCCAACTCCTTCTTACCTACCAAACACACACTCTCTCTCTTTCTCTTCCCGTGTATAACATTTAGCCTTGTTAATAAGATTCGATACTTTTAAAATACTTAATGAATCACCCATGAGGTTCCTATGTAAATTGCATACCTGCTATTTCAGTACTCAACTAATTATAATTTCAATTCAGTAACTTCGTCAGTCAAATCACTTTGAATGCCTTTTATAAACATATTCCTCACCAGAAATTTTCAGTTGTTTTGTAGGGTGTGTTCTCATTCAACAGTTAATAATGTAAACTTATTAAACGAGAACACACATAAAACTATCTGAACCCTCTGTATAAAATAAACGAAACCATCTAGTACCATTTTAAATGCTGATGATCGAACATCTGCCTGAAAGGCCTTCAAAGTGATTTGACCGAAGAAGTGTTTAATTTGAAATTTTAATTAATTGAGGATGGCTGATATCAGGTACACATTTTGAGATTTTATTTTTTATATAGTAAGGTTCAGTCGAATTCTTCGTCGCGTCTGAAATGTTCTTTCTGGAAAGTTCAACCCAGAACGCTGACTCATAAACATTTTTAGTCGCATGTTTTGTGACCTATCAGAGCTAATGTTTTCAAATCATCCCCTAAATAATCTACTTCCCTCAAATCATGGTTAATATTATTCTTCATCTCATTCATGTTCTACCAACTGGGTGTTTTCTCTCTGGTTTACCTACAATATGCTTCCACGTCCCTCTTTCATTCCTCATTCGTGCCACATATCATCCCATCGCAATCTATGAGACTTAAATTTACTGAAGGCTTTCATTGATTTAATTTTCTAATGATATTTAGAAAATTACCGTCCAAGCCCACTCTCCCGGTACTATTGTTCACTTTAAAACAAGACACAATTTTAATCAACATATTTGATGCAATTTGCATTAAAAACGCGTTTTGTTTTGAATAAGAACATTGTCATGTTATATGACTATATGACATGATACAGGGCGTATCCGAATTCAAATATGTGAAAACGCCCTTGGAATAGGCTATATACATCAAGAAATATCATCCTGGCAGAATAATACATGCAGTATACAACCTGTAATCACATGTATGCTATTGAGCATGTTGTGACTCCACAGTGCAACCTCTTCACTTCTTTATCATCCTAACGGTCATTATTTCATAATAAATCTTTATTTCATAATAAATAAGGTGAGTCTATTGCATAAAATTTGAGTTATTTTAGGACATGTTTCAAAATACTTGTGTTTCATCGTCAGCTTGTCCAGACTGTTGATTTTTAAGTTGTCGACCCTGATATGCAAGTTCTATGGACTGCCAAGAGATGGAGTAGGAGTTGACTTCCAAGACCGACAACTTAAAAATCAACAGTCTGAACAAGCTGACGATGAAACACAAGTGTTTTAAAACATGTCCTAAAATAATTCAACTTTTATGCAACAGACTCACCTTATTTATTAAGAAAAACATCATAATGTTACTTCCTATTATAATTTTATAATAATCTTTATTTCAATTTCCAGCGTTGTTTCATATACATTCCACGGTAGATATAGGTCAGAATGAGGTAGGAGAACATAAACCATGATTTGATGAAAGTAGATTATACAGGAGATGATTGATAAACATTAGCTCAGGATGGGGATGTATGGAGAGCTGACGTCCGCGTGGCCCTGAACCTACAGGTTCTATAGTGCCAGTGAGTTAGTAATTAATAACTCAATTAATAACTTATATTTTTATTTGTTTTATAGAAAATTGTCATACTTGTAGCTAATGTTGTACGTATTAGGCTATTTCTATAATTTGTCTGTGGCATTCGGCGTTCTCTCTCGTCTAGAGACAACTTTTATATCAGGTTGGATATTTCACTTCTCACTTATATTCTCTTAGACGTCGAGTTATGATATTTTGTTGGTCCCGTTGAGCTAGTGATACATTCTTCCATTTGGTTCCGAGATTCGCGTTTACAAACCCAACAAGAATAAATCGTATCCTTTCTTTAAGAAGGCAAATAAAACTGTGGGTTCCATGCATTGGTTTGCGGCATGTTATAAAAACTTCAAGTGTGAAATAAGAAGTATCTGAGGAAAATGTATCTGTCGTTTCACGGCCAGATTTGAACTACAATGCTAATGACATGAGCTGTTAAACGTATCAATAAATACAATTATGGTCTGGCTGTTTAATTGAGGATTGCATGTTATCTTCTACAATTATCATTAATATGGTTGATGATAATCATGAGCCCGGAGATTTTTAATGAAGCTGTATCTACAATAGCGTAACAGTCTTCACCTGTCCTTTGTTAGGAGTTACTAGACCAAGTTAATTTAGTTACGATTGTTTCCCTAATGATGTAATTAATTGTACGTAGTCAACGTACCGACCCAATGAGACATCTAGCAGGCAACTAAGGTATTACTAGGATGAAGGAAGTTGGTAAATTTTGCTTAGAGGCCTCTTCATTCAGGTTTAAGGATTTTTACGAGCCTGAAAATCTTCAGACTCGGGACCCACCGGAGGACTTGCTCCTTGGATTTTTCCATCCTAAAAAAATACATCGCCCCGGCCGGATTTGAACACGCGACTCTCGGGACCAGAAGCAAGGAAAACAACTACTAGTCCACCGCGGCCGACTTTTAATGGAATTGGGACTAGAATCTTTGACTTTTGCTTTTCAGTTGAGGAAAAATCTCAAATGTCCCAAGTAGGAAATTTAACTCGACTTGTAATCCATTTTGGTCCTGCTACATTATTAGTATATTACAATGCGAGGTTGGGAAGTGGTTTTTACAGAAGTGAGGTTTTTAATTTTCGAGATCATGTAAAACACTTCACAAACGTGCGTTGTACATTATTTTTTGCGCGATGGAGTTTTTAAAATAATAAATAATAGTAAAATAATAGCATATTTGTTGGAGATATTTGCTTTCATTATAAACAACTGACTAACATTAACCGCGTGACCAATGTTGAGACAGTAAATGTCGATAATAATTTAGTTGAGACTACAGCAGGCCGACACCAATCAGTCATAAAATGGCGGCAACTACGAATTTGTTTTATATTGTTTCAAATAAAGTTCAGTTCATTTAAAATGCAATGATTTGTTTCGTATAATGTGTATTAACACTACCTTTTGGATATATTTTTGTATATACATTACACTTAGTATACCTAAAGGCAGTTGTTTTACTTCCCGCGTGAGGTAGGTAACATGTAATAGATAGATAGATAGATGGAAAGCTCTGCGGCCATCACTTAAGTGTTGGCGGTGAGCGATCCATTTTGGTCCTCCTTAATAGGTAGAACCCCGGGTTCCTGTAAAATACATTAGCCCCGGTTTAAATTTTGAATTTAATTTTGAAGTTAATTAGCAGAGTGAAGTCGGAAGCGGACCTTTTGGGGTTCTATTCCAGCATTAGTCCGGAGTCTCAGGGTCCCCTTCTGTATAGAATCACGTTCTCGTCTACATGGCGAGTACACTGACACTAAACAAGTTATAAGTTTCTTAATTAAGTCAACATGTAATATTACAGTCTAGTTATTTAGGTTGGAAACCTCGAAATTTAGGAAATTCAACTTTCAATGATGGTCGCCATTGCTGTAAGTACGACAGAACGCACTATCGTGCAAAAATATATGTTATTGCTTGCAAAAGTCATTTTGTGTTTACTGATTTTCAGAATATATCTGAGTTGCCAGAGGATATGCTCATTATAACTGCTTTGGTATTTATTTAGTGTTAAGGTCATGTGTCCTCTTCCATTCAATTACGATAATCATATGTCACATCAAAAAGTCCGTCACGCAGGAACTGAATAAACTAAGCGAATTCGTCACCAAGTTGAATTTACATTCCAATTTTGTTGGTTACAGTATATATTTATTTTGTTAATTTGGAGAAACTTAGTTTCAAATGCCACTTTATTTAAACGTGTCGGACTGGAGTGAAAACAGATCAGGCATAACCATAAGTTATTACCTATGTGGATATTGTACAATTTGACACTAATTAAAATAATATTTACCGATTAATTTTTCCATTACTTTATTAAAATATTATATAAATTAATCTAAATGTATTTTATGAGAAATATTGCCAATTTACGGTTAATTAAAATTATGGTATATATTGCGACGAACCAAACATGTCGGTTGCTGGAGTCAATTCTTAATTTAGGGTTTCAGGTAAACCCCCACTTCTAATTGTCAGATTTCGTTGCTTTTTGGAGAATATCTCCCTCGGTTATTTGGATACGATATATTGAGTTTGGATTTGATACATCGAAAATTGTGACCGCTAGAGCGATTTTAAATGTTTGTTTCAGGTTAACGCCTACACCTAATTGTTCGATTTTACAGGTTAACGAACTCGAAAATAATAATAATAATAATAATAATAATAATAATAATAATAATAATAATAATAATAATAATAATAATAAAACAACAAATAATAGTTTTGGCCATGAAGAGATGAAAAATGGAATACGTGAATAAAAGTACTTATCATGTAGGGGGAGGTGAGGGGTAACAAGCAGTGTCGCCTCACGCCACACTGCGGCAAACAATATATCGATCCTTTCGTGACCCACATACTACCAAACACTGGCTCATGCTCTAATTATATTGGTTCCATTCCCGCATTCAGGCTCTCGTTAGATAAAATGTTAGATATAAAAACTTGTTTTAAACATAATTGTCTTTATCTCCTTTGTCAACAAGGACAGTGTGTATATTTTGAAATAATAATTCAAGGAGGAATTCCCGTATAGAGACTGGAGAAAATAAATTCTCCACCATGAGCTCTTAAGGATTGTAAAAGGTGATCAGTTGAACTTTAAGTGGTTGGTTCGAAAATGTTGCGAATCCTTTGAGTATACCAACATTTGAAATACTCGTTTCCAATCCCAGTGCTCTTTTAAGAAACACAATCTGAATTTTTAGTCTGAGACAGATAACAGAAAAATCACATGCTAAGGGCCAGGAAATTCATTTGATATTTGTTGATTTAGAAAAGGCCTATGACTCAGTGCCAATCAACCAACTTTGGGGTGCAATGGTTGATGTTGGTATCGATTTACCAACGATTTCACTTGTCCGACGGTTGTACCAGCAGTGTCAGGCTTCGGTTAAAGTGGGTAAGATGATATCCTCTCCATTCAGAACTACTAAAGGCCTGCGATAGGGCTGTAGTATGTCCCCTACTCTGTTCAAAATATACATCCAGCATATATTGGAGCAGTGGAATCGATATTGTGGAGGCATGGGAGTACCAGTCGAAGGTGGCACAGTACATTCCTTATTATTTGCAGAAGATCAAGTGTTGATAGCTCAGAATCGTGAGGATGTGAAATACATGATGAGAAAACTTCTAAATGCTTTTGAAATAGGAGGATTAAGAGTAAACATGGAAAAAAACTGAATATGTGGTAGTAGGAGGAAGTGGACGAGATGTATCCCTATCCCAAGGAATTATTAGAGCTGTTAAAAGTTTAAATATTTGGGATCACTTATTGATGAATCAGGGAGTTGTAAAGCTGAAGTAGATAGCAGGTTAGTACAAGCACGAAGAGCCATAAAAATGTTGAATGGAGTACTGTGGAGTAGGACCATGTCAAACCACACGAAGAAGAGGATTATGAAGTCTGTTGTGGAAAGCATAATGACTTATGGTGCTGAGGGATGGACTTTGGTAGAGGGACAAAAAACTAAGATCTTGGCAGTGGAGATGGATGGAATAAGACGCGGTGCCAGGGTGTCCAGTTTGGAAAGAAGAAGAAATGAAGAAGTGAGGCAGATGATGGATATGGAGGAGACAGTGGTGGAAAGGATCGAAAGACGAGTTCTTCAGTGGTATGGCCATGTCAGGAGAATGGAGGATGATAGGTGGCCCAAAACTCTTTTGGAATGGTCACCTTCTGGTAGAAGGAAACGGGGCAGGCCAAGAACAACTTGGAGAGGAAAGATCCATAGATTGATGAACGACCGAGGTCTGGAGGAGGATGAATGGCGTGATCGGCAAGAATGGCGAATGGGAATACAGGGTAACCGCTGAAAAGTGGAGAGACCCTCAAAAGTAAAAGTAAGTGCAATCTGAATTTCGTCTAATTATTCTCTTCGTTAGGAACCCCGTAATTACGAGGCTCTCACAGTTGAAGAATGTACCTGTGTCGGCATTTCACTTGGCAGTTTGCTAATCTTCATTCTGTGCGTCTTCCGTTTTTTCATTTATTTTTAGAATAGTTCCCAAGTAGACGAAGCTTTTCGCATTCTCTAACTCATCACCCTCTTATATACACTTCTCCCTCACTACAGTGCACTGTATAGCGACCGTTCTTAAATGTCATGGCTTTAGTCATGTTAACGTTATCAGAAAGTCCCCAGGTCGTATACTGTCATTGCAACTGTTTTATTTCGAAAGCTTCTTCTTCTTCCTTATTTGTAGGATTTCCATCCTGTTTATTTCCCAAATCACTCCTCGGAGGACACCATATTGGATGTGCATCCACTGTCTATCCATCCTTTGGTTAATCTTCCTCTTGCTCTTCTCCTGTCCATTGGTGTATATATCTTCAGTTTTTTTTGGAAGTATTGATTTCTATTTTTTCTGTATGATATTTCCAATATTTTCGTCTGTCTATAATAAATTTGGTTATGTCTCGAATTTGAAGTTTGTCTCTAATTTCTGTAATGTGTATCCTATCAAATAATGTTTTTCCCAGAATAGTTCTTAAAATCCTCATTTCACATGTGCTTATTATTTGTTTAGTTTTTATTGTATCAGACCAAGTTTCTGAACCATATACGATTACTGGACGAACTATGTTTTGTGTATGCGGATTTTGCTTTCTATTGGCATATGTTTGTGGCGCCAAATTAAATCTTTCATATACCCTGATATTTGTGCTGCTTTATCAGCTTGTTTTTTTACTTCCTTTATTATATTTTTAGTGTTTGTTATTAATTCACCTAAATAATTACATTCTGATACTTTTTCTATCATTTTTAATTCCACTTATAATTTGAATCTTCCTGGTTCCTTTGATATGTTGGACATTTAGTCTTATTCATCTTAATTTCCATATTGTATTTTCAAGGCATTTACATTAATTTGATGTAAAGATCTTTGTAAATTATCTTCAGATTCTGAAAGGAGAACATCATCTGCATAACATATCAGGTGAATTCTAATCTTTCCCATTTTATACCTCTTTTATGTCCATTATAATCTAAAATAAGGAGCCATCTTGCCTGATGCCCTTTGTTAGCGTTATTTATTCTGTTTGCTGTTCTTTTAATCTTATTACTGTTTTTCAGTGTGTGTTAATTGCTCCATCTAGTTCATTAGGAATTTCATTCTCTCTCAAGATAACAAAATGTTAAATTTCATTGACAGAGTATAGGCGGGCCAGTCTACCTTTAGGGGGTTTAAATGTAGATGCTTCAAGTTGGAAGTTAAGTGTGGGTTAAAACTCAACTTTATGACATATATTATTTGAAAACTCAAAGCAGATGGAGCCGGATTGATCTCCTAGCAAAGCAGAATGGGTTTCATAAAAGTGCATACAAAGATGAGATTAAACTAAGACAAAGGGCGAGAGAGAAAGTTAGCTAGAAAGGGAGAGTTATTTGTCACGCGTCTAATGGATGGGATATACATTATATCCGATTGAGGGTCTTTTCACTTTTTCAGCGGTTGCCCTTTTACCAGCCGGCTGCTGGCCCTTCACATCCACATGTGTCAATCACAGAGGTAGATGATCAACAGCCAGTGTAGGGGTGACATGTGGTTAGCATGTCGAGTCCCCCAGCCGTTATAGCTGGTTCCTCAACCTGGAGCCGCTACTTATTGTAGCTACCCAATTGCCTCACGATTCTGGGTGGGCACCGGTCCCATACTGGTCGAAATACCATGAGAAAATTTCTTCCCCCATGGAGACTCGAACCAGCGCAGGTCCCGTAGCTCTGCACCAAGGCTTCCTACCTTAACCGCTCGGCTACGGCGCGGGACATATACATTATATCAGTTATGTAATTGTACATAAAATTAATTAAATTATTTTCTCATTATTATATTATAATGATACCATAGAATGTAAAGTCATGAATATTAGTCGTTTTTGCGCGATAGTGCATATTGTCGGACTTACAGCAATGGCGACCATGATTGAAAGTTCAACATCCTACATTTCAGAGTTGCTAACCTAAATAACTATACCGTACTGTAATATTACGTATTATAAACCACGTGTAGGAAGTAAAATCACTGCCCTTTACATATACTACGTACAATGTATATACAAAACATATCCAAAAGGTAGTGTTAATATAAATTATACGAAACAAATCACTGCATTTTAAATGAACCTAACATTATTTGAAACAATATAAAACAATAAATACGTACCTGCGGCCATGTTATCATTAATTGTTCTCATGGCCTCCTGTTGTTTCAACTAATAAACATTGCCCACACTGTTAACGTTAGTCAATTGTTTGTAATGAGCGCAAATATTACCAACAAATATGTTATTATTTTACTATTATTTTTTATTTTGAAAACACCATCGCGCAAAAAATAATGTACAACGCACATTTGTGAAGTGTTTTACAGAAGCGAGGAAATGTTAAAAAACCGAGCGATAGCGATTTGTTGCTTATAATTTGTCATGCATTTTCTGTAGATTTTTTTTTTCAATGCACCATGTTGTCATTTCGATATTCTCATATTCTCTCGTGACATGCTGTTATGGCGGAAGGCGGAAGGCCAATGATATATGATGGGTGATGATGATATTAATGCGCCAGAAGGGGCCTTAATCCTAAACTTAATGAATATGTTTATGATTATAATGATGGCCAGATGATGTTCGGGGACCGTTTGGGCCCTGACATTTGCCTTACAGTGAGGAAAAACCCCGAAATAACTGTCACCCAGGAAATTTGTCCCGACCGGGGATCGAACTCGGGCCCGCTGCGTGACAAGGCAGCACGCTATTTTGAGACCACAGCGGTGGTTCACTGATTTAATCTAATTATATGAAATGGTGATTATGATAGAATGTACTCCGATAATTCGATTCAAACTCAATATTTACCTTGTCATCTAAAGAAAATTAGTAGTAAAGTTCTATCTAATTTACCCACATTGCCTCTGTGATCCAAGGGTTAAGTTACTTGCATCTAGTTGCGAGCGTTGAGGGTTCAAACCCGGGCGAGATCGATGGCTTTTTTAGGATAGAAAAATCCAAGGGACAAATCCTCCGGGAGGGATTTTAAGCCGTAGGTCCCGAGTATAAAGATTTTCGAGCTCTTAAAAGAATCTCAAGCCTAAATTAGTGCCTCTGAGCAAAATTGAATCAGCCTTTCCATCTTAGTTAGTACTTTTAAATATATGCATGGTGAATAACCGGTGAAGTTATTAAGTAAAATATTAAAATCTTAAAATGAGTTCCTGATACATCAGTCATTCTCAACTAAAATCAAATTCTGTTTAAAAACTTCCTCAAACAATTAAAAATTGTAGGCCTTCAAAATCCCATTCGGTTCTCCGGGGAAGGGAATACTACTTTAGGGAATCCGTGCCAAAGGCTCAAAACTGCGAAGACAGGACATGTGGGACGAATGGGGTACGAAAGAAGGGCATTGAAGCTTCTTGTAGGAAAACCAGAGGGTAAATGTCCAATTGGTAGATCAAGAATGATGTGGCAGAATAACATTAACCATGATTTGAGGGGTAGATTATACAGGGGATGATTGGAAAACATTAGCTCAGGATATGGATGTGTGGAGAGCTTATTTCCGCGCGGCCATGAACCTACTGGTTCCATAGTGCCAGTTAGTTAGTTAGGCCTGACAGAATCATGCTCCATATTCGGCATGTAATTCGGTACCACATTCTGAAAGGCTTGCATGTTTTAATTATTTAACCAAGTTTTTAAATAGAAGTTGATTTTAGTTGAGGATAACTGATGTATCTGGTACTCATTTTAAGATTCTAATATTTTATCATCTTAGTTGCCTTCTGGTGCTTTTTAAGACTATGAACAAACCATCTGTCACTCGCTGACATCTGATGGGAAATAAGTGCAACTAATGTAGCTTGATCCCTGGTTGGTTCGTCTTCCGGGCTATATGACCGTGGTCTGGTTTTCTCGAAACTCGACGTTTCGTCTGCTACTGCGGTAGACCTCATCCGAGATTCTGCGTGCTCTCTGTGAACTCCTCAACAGTCAGCTGCAGACAGCCAGGAATAAGCACGCAGAATCTGCTGATGAGATCTACCGCAACAGTAGACGAAACATCGAGTTTAGAGAAAACCGGACCACGGCCATTTAGCCCGGAAGACGAACCAAACTGGGGTCAAGACGCTGGCCCACAATTAAAGTAGCTTGGTTATGTAACCCCGCAAGGGAGCACCCTTGCTTAATGTTGGGGATGTAGAGTACAGCCCAAAACACTTGTTGGTACGTATATATATATCTGTAGGCTACTAAAAGATATCCTGGATAAACTGGCATTTGAGTAAACTCATTTGATAACAGTTTGTTTTAGTTTGGTTTGTTGGTAATGTGTGTATGGTGTAATTTTGGCAGTCATTGAGGCTGGAATGTCAATGGGAGAACTTATTAATGGGTAGGAGGATGCTGGGAGTGCGCAGCTCTGACGTCATACTGTTGCTATGGTTACCAGATGCGAATGTTACTCCTTGAAATCGATACATGTCCACAGAATCTTACATTTTGAGAAATACAGAGTTCCGTAACATTTTTGAATGCATAATTTCGCATTTTTACAAGGCATGCCATAGTCTGTGGGCAGTAATAGTATAGTTGTATATTTATTTATCTATGCTCCTTAACTCGTATCATTCTTCCTTTTCTTCTTCTTCATCACGGTTTAGGCTTATTTATTAGACTCATCATTAGCATTGTGAATTAAAGGTGGGACTGAAAGATCCGACTAATTTTGCATTTCAGATTCTTTTACATGGCATACATTTACGCCAGGCGACTTTCTTTCTGAATGAAGTCATATGTAGAATTTTTAAGCCGTGAAAAATCCATCGACACTGACAGTTTGAACACGAACTTCGGAAACAGTTGTGACGGCAAACGGTTTGTCAGAACTGAGTAGTCTGTGAGGGCAAAACAAATCAGTGCTAGATACGTTGGGGTTATATCCCCGAGACCAGAGATGTTTCTTTAGAGTTGTTTCTTTAAAAATTGGACGTGTGTTTTGGAGCTGGGACATATCTAGCTTCCTGTAAAATGAGTACCAAGCAGTTGTATGGATGAAATAAGTGATCTTCTTACGCGTGCCGTGTCTCAGAACATGGATACATGTACGGAATTACTTTACAAATGACTATTCTCCTTACTAGGGGGTTTCTATAGCTGAATAAAATAAGCCCAAAAAATCAATCTCTGTTTTAGAAGACTCCTTCAAACGTTCATCTACGCATGTCTTTCTCAGTTTTTTCTATTCTCCATTACATTTTAAACATTTTTGAGTATTATTTTTATTGGTATTTCTTGACTTTTATCTTTTATCACCCTTTCCTGACTTAGATCCTCTTTGATCCCATATATACTTACTTCTTACTCACTGGCATTATCGAACCCGTAGGTTCATGGCCGCGCGGACATAAGCTCTCCATACATCCCTATCCTGAGCTAATCATTTCCAATCATTCAACCTAACATTCCATGTTCCTACGAACATGTTCCTGTGTTTGAGAGCCTTTGGCATGGGTTCCCTGAAGTAGTCCCCGCCCGGAGAACCGAATGGGGGACTATTTGACCTCCGGAAAATTTTACCCCAGTTGAACCCATGCCCGCATTTCTTGACGGTTGTATTTTTACGGTGAAAGATCGTTACGCTTTCGACCAAGGTACTTTTTTCGTCTGGCTTATCACCTTCGACCAGTCCGTCATGGGTCACCCTATTGGCAGCAATGCTACCTCCGGCATAGCTCTCAGGATCATTTAAGCACGCAAGCCACTCCACCACGACACGGTAAAGATACCATGGAGGGGATCCCATATATATATATATATATATATATATATATATATCCATCCATAGTAATTCTGCCCGAAGGCAGGTCCTTCACTGCAATCGTAGCATTTTCATGTTATGCTTGCAGCTTTACTAGGGAATTGTAGGTGTGGTAGCTTCCCGTTGCTTTCCACACCGGTGAAGGATGATGATGATGATGTTAATGATAAGGATGATGACGATGATGGCCATAATTTCGGGGACCGTTTGGGCCTTAAAGTTTTCCTGACATTTGTCTTACAGGTGAGGAAAAACCCCGATAAAAACCTCATCCAGAAAAACTGCCCCGACCGGGGATCGAACCCGGGCCCGCTGCGTGACAAGGCAGCACGCTACCTCGAGACCACAGCGGTGGACATATATATATATATATATATATATATGAATACTAATCAAGATTTCTCTTAAAGGAATACCCTCTCCGTTCTTCCTTAGTTTAACATCTTTATTTGTAGGTACCTTTGCATGTCCTACTCCTTTCAATCCTTACAATCTTACATGGATACGGCTTATCGAGAGATGAATTTGAACTCTTGATTATATACACAACATTCTAAAATGTATTTTGGCCGCTCTAGAAAACAAAAAATCTCCGAGGATGATTGATCATTTTAATGCCGGACCAGCTTATTATTTATTCATACATTCAAACTGAAATGGCTAAGATTACATGGACGATAATGATGATCAGATGGTGTTCGGGAAATATTTGGGGCCATAATTTTCATGACTTTTTTTTTTACAGATGGGGAAAAACCCTGAGAAAACCTCCTCCACGAAACATGTCCTGATTTAGATGATAATTTATTAAAAATGTTAGTTATGTATTTTGGTCCTCGTTTGAGGTTAGAAATTCCTTTCAAGTCCCGAGTCCTAAATGATCTGTCATTTGGGGATACAAGAATGGTTATTAGTAATTTAAGTCAGGAATTTCAATAATAGTAGTAATAATAATAATAATGATAATATTAATAATAATAATAATAATAATAACAATAAGGGACATTATGCAAGTTGGAAAAACATTGGAAAAAATACAAGAAAAACGTTTGAAATGGTATGGACACCTCATAAGAATGGAAGAGGATAGAATACCAAAGAAGATCCTTGATTGGAAAGTTATTGGATGAAATGGAAGAGGCAGACCTAGAGAACGTTGGATAGATGGAATGAGATGTATGGAAGCTAGAGATTTGAGGAAAGAAGGTGCTTTAGACAGAAACCTGTGGCGACAAATCTCTTTGGGTTGAAGAAGGATCACTGTAGTGTGGAATATTCGTAAAAAAAGAATAATAATAAACGTGTTATTTAAACTGGGACATTTAAGTCCATTGGGCTTTTATCTTCCGTCAACAAAGTTAGGTCCACCGCTGTGGTCTCGAGGTAGCATGCTGCCTTGTCACGCAGCGAGCCCGGGTTCGATCCCCGGTCGGGGCAGTTTTTCTGGGTGAGGTTTTTATCGGGGTTTTTCTCACCTGTAAGACAAATGTTAGGAAAACTTTAAGGCCCAAACGGTCCCCGAAATCATATGGCCATCATCCTCATCATCATCATCATCATCCTTATCATTATCATCATCATTCTTCACCGGTGTGGAAAGCAACGGGAAGCTACCATACCTACACAATTGCCTAGTAAAGCTGCAAGCATAGCATGAAAATGCTATGATTGCAGTGAAGGACCTGCCTTCGGGCAGAATTACTATGGAACAAAGTTAGATCTACAAAAATGCATTTATACATATAATATTGAATACTAATAACATAGGAATAACTCTTAAAATGTAATGGTTTTAAAACTACAGTAGTTACAAATGCATGTATAAATTATATGTAATTTATCAAGTAACTTATGATACTGTAATAAAAGATGATACTACAGTAGAGCTTTCAGAGTTGACAGATTTTGGTTGAAAGAGGATATTGGCAGACTACTCCTGATTTCCACAGGTAGCGAATTCTAATTACGAAAAATGAGACAGTGAAATAGAGTAATAATGAGATGTTCTGTGATGCGAACATTTCATATTTCATTGATCTTATGAAATGTAATGAGTGACGTTATGACGTGTTGATATTAGAGAATAAAAAATGAAAGCGAGATGTCAGATATCAAGGGTTAGAGTGTAAATTACTTGAAATAGCAGAGTAAGAAAATGTAAAGTTTTGTGTCATTCAGTCAGAGTCAAGACATTGCCAATGGATAAAGAAACATGTTATGGAAATATTTGACACAAACGTGATGAACACATTTTAGCTTAACAGTTTAGTATTAAAGTCAATTTCATGTGTTTTATATATCTTTATGAATACCCGAATCTAGCCTTCTTCTAAATTGGAAAAGGAACGTAAGTTATGCTAACAAATTTAAATACAAATCTTTATTGCAAAATTAAGTTGTTATTATATTAAATTATTAATACAAGGGATTCAGAATTCATATTTCTCTCTTATAGTAGAGTAGATAAACGTTTGATAAAGATGTCTTGTTGGGATATGCATCGTTTTGGTAATGTAATGATGACAAGAAACAAATATTTATTTGAAAAATCCCATTTAAGAGTAAATAACTAACAATAACCAAGAGTGACGTCTAAAGTCAACTGTCACGTGTCTTCTGTTTGCAATCTGATGTGTGTCCCATGTAATTGATCTTACTGAAGAGAGAACTGGTGGAGTTTTTGAAGATGTACTACTGAAGATTCTTGCGCAAATGTGGTTACATCGAAACATGTTTTACTCGCCATTGGACAAAAACTTGCCAGAACATTTGAGGAAAGCTGAAATAGACTAAGTGGATTAATTCTTGGCTCATTAATCTAGGTAAACGAGTAGACTTGATATGACCTTGTCATCATTGTGGCACTAGAGAGTACATTTTCGGACAGGATTCCTCATCAAAACTTTGTTTCCTAGATTTTACTTGGAACATTTACCCTACAAGTGTGTAAGAGGAATTATAAATCACTTTGTATATCTGTAGTAATAAATTCCGAAATAAATGAAAAAAATAGTACAATTTAAAATAATTATGAAATGGTATCATTGGATATGTACAATAATCTTCCAGATGACACAAATCATTCCACCGTATGCGAACAATCTGACAAGCATTTTAGCCATGATTAAAGCGCCAACTACATTATCAATATTTACGTCAATATATTGCACAATAATTGACATTGTACAATAATATTGAGCGTGTGTAAATTACATTGAAAGATCGTGCAATCTAGTAAATATCGTCTGTTGGCAATATTGCGCAATACTAGTTCAGTTCTGTGTTGTCTTCTTATTATTCCACATGTTGACTGCACAAGTATCACCCGCGAACTAATTTATTGAACAATAATATTGCACCGTGTGGGTTGGCCAAGTAGTACTATTGTACAAAATATTGTGCAGTACATTGACGTAAATATTGATCGTATAGGGGCCGCTTAAGAGGAAGGAGTAGGTGAGAAAGTAATTGATACACCGAGAGAACAACATCACTGGTCAACATGATTTTTGTCTCATGAGTACCAATAGTTATACTTGACGCAGTTTTTTTATCGTGTTTTATAATATGTATTCGGAATTTCTCCATCACCCACAGTTTTTTTATTTCAATTTCACTTAATGTATTTAAATCATTATTTTTTTAATAAACGTTTTTTCGTCCATTTGTCCATTGTAAAATAAAACGGGGAACACTTTTATCGGGAGATTTCAGCTATGGAAAAGAGATATCAAGGCAAATTGAATCGTAATATGCTGGCCGATTATTGTTGGACCATCAAGAGGGATGCTTCACAGGCGAAATATAGCAGAAAATCGTAATTTCTTACTTTCTAAGTGGGTCCGAATGTTCGAATATTGTGTAGTTACGAATGCAGAAAATATTAAAGTGTTTGAAATTATAAATGTCTCTCTCTCTCGGAAACCTTGATGGAGAAAAACCGATATCATATTTGAATTCAGGAGAAAAAATACTATCATCATCATCCGGTATCATGGCAGCTGTCGCCGTCTTCCGGAAACCAAACGCCATTCCTCTCTATCCATCCATTGATCTTCCTCCATTCCTCTGATATTCATAGCTGCTTGTACCCCTTCTATCCAAGTTTTCTTCGGTCTTCCTCTCTTCCTCCTTTCCATTGGGATCCATTCCATAACACTTTTTGGCAATCTTTGCTCTGGCATTCGTTTGACATAACCATACTACTGCAATCTTTTCTTTTCTATGATGTCTACGGTGTCCGGCTCCTCTTGTACACCCATAAATTCCCTTATTTCTATATCATAATCACAAATTTTTCTTTCTGAGACAAAAAAACAATTGTTGCTCAGTGTAATTAGTTTTCCACTTCATTATTCCATTTAGAATGAGTTATATAGAAGCGAAACACATTTTCTTAATTTAAGGGAGGAGAAAATACTATGTTAATTTGAGAATATAGCGTTTAGGGAAGTTTTTTGATTAAAGAGCGACGAACAGACAAGTGAAATGAGAACTTAAAAGCGACATTTGATCATTATGGGAAACCCGATATAATAAAATAATTTATGTCTAGTAGAATGTGATGGTCAAGTCACATGATACGAATGGAGAATGAAAGAAGGATGGTTGAATTTGTTGTAAGTAAACCAGAAAGAAAACACTTAATAGGCTAGCCAAGGATGAGGCGAGAGAATAATATTAATAATGAGGCGAATTGTGAAAGGAATGATTTGAAATTATTAGATCAGGATAGGGATAAATGGAGAGCATTGGTCCACGCAGCTATGAAACTCCATGATCGATAATGCCATGAGTTGGCAGTACCTTGTAGAATCTCGAAATCATATTTCAAGAAATACTCTTTGATATTTAAATAATGAAAATATTTCTGTTTATGTAAACAGAGAGCGCATGCAAAGTCTTAACTTTTTCCGAAAAAAATTAATGATTTTTTAGTAGTTGACGTAAATACAATATGCATGTATTAATATTAATACAGAGTTGTAAAAATTCAATATTAGGGTACAATGATTATTATTCCAAATCTAAAAAAACAAAATTAGTTAATAATAAATAATTATGAGTTCATTGGTGTATTGAATGTACTTTTTATTATGCTTGTAGAGATTTCATATAACTGAATATTTCATATAAAATTTCTGATCGTATGCTGAAAATAAAATTCATTTTCATAATCGAAGTGAAATTGATTTCTCTCTTTATATATATATATATATATATATATATATGTGTGTGTGTGTGTGTGTGTGTGTATGTATAGTCGAACTAGGTTAATAACCACACTGATATAAGCTCTCCATAGATCCCTATCCTCAGCTGATATTTTCCGATCATTACCTGTATAATTTACCTCCATCAGATCATTTATTCCCCCACATCTTCCTTGATCTATTTACTGGGCACTTTCCTTCTGACTTTCCTACAACAAGATTAAATGTCTCTATTTAATTTCTTTCTGCACCTCATTCCTGTTTGTAATTATTGATTCTAGGTATTTTAATTCTGGCATTTATTCAAAATTTCCATCATTCATTGTTATATGTAATATATCTATACTTTTTTAAAAACCGCAAGCGTTTATATTCTAAGATTAATGACAGTCTATACAGGATGTAATAAAAATAGGGGGTCAAATTTCAAGTTTGATCTCTGTATAAAAATGCTTTTCAAAACATTGCTAATTGCACATTTTGTTTGAAATTATCATATTCCCAGATTAAGTAAGGAGTAAGGATCATTAAATGATACAGGAACATCTAATAATACATATACCGAGCATCTTTATATATATATATATAGTGTGTATGTGTGTGTGAGTGAGTGTGAGGAATCCTTACCTAATATTTTGCTCTTATATTACTGTATTTATACAGTATAAAATATAAGTACCTTACACACCTATTAAAATGTGAATATTAACTAAACAGTTAAAGAAGATATTAGGCAATATAAATTATATTTGGAGGTTATGTATAAAGTGAAAGTATCTTACGTGACGGATCTCAGAGCGCCATGACAGAATCCCCCCCGCCACCGTCTCCGAGGTTGTTAGCAGAGACGCTCTTGTCTCCTGGACCCAGGATGAGGTCAGATCCGGCACATCCCTTAAACCTCATCTTGGCATCATCTCCAACTTCCACTGTTTTCTGGCAGAACACTAGCATCACACAGGACACTACGAATAGGATTGATGGCAATATTGACGCTACCAGGAAATGTCGGTATGTGCCCTCAAGGTCAAACCTTGCCATCACTTTGTTCGGATCTGATTCTGCATAAAAACATGGGAATCTCGCCCTAGCATTGTGATCTGTACCGTCTTTCCCATACTCCCTGAAGAACTCCTTACATTCGTCACTCAGCGTGTTTACACAGCCTTCCATGTTGATGTGGAGTCTGCTCTCATTGGCTATAAGTAGATCTGCTTCTGGGGGCGCTATTTTCCTCTCCGGATCGAGTAAAACTGTATTTACAACGCTTAGGTACGTCAGGTAAGTGAAGTTTGCAAGATCGGTCAAGAATTCTTTTGACAAAAGAGATCCATTGATGCAGTCAGTTGCAATGACACCCTGTGTAGTGTTTTTGATGGTGTAACACGAGGCTACTAGAATGTTGTCGTCATCTTCAGTCCACACTGTCTTTGGTTCCTCGTCTGGTATAGTGGCTATCGCTCTCTGACACTGCGATAAATAAACTTTGTCACCGCTCAAAATAATCACGTTTTTGTTACGAGTTGGTATATCAACGCATCTGCGGTCACAATTGTAAGGAGTTTTAATTTTCTCACAAGTCCCTCTGTTACAGCTCTGCAGCCCGTCCATTTCTATGCACGTTATCTTCCCTCTGCGCCCAGAGCACTTGAGTGGCAGCTCAGTATCTTTAAACACGCACTCGAAAGCATCTGTAATGTTGATGCAAGTCCCTTTTGTGCAGTTGAAAGTTCCTGTCAGGTTCTTGCATTCGTCAACAATACAGCGACTTTTCTTAGCGTTTTCTTGATCGATTCCGTAACAAGTCTTATTGGCTGTATTGGTGCAGTTTTCAAAAATGAGCTCTGAGCCGTTGTACCGGAGATTGACAAATATTTGCTCGCATGCACCTGAACTTTTGCTCAGGCACCATTCACCACACGTTACCCAGACACACTCGTCATTCTTATAGACCCTTGTGGTAGTACACATGGCGGGTATCTCTGACACCCCTGATTGGAATGCTCTTAGGGTGGGCATGTATACCGCTACAGTTAGGTAGACAAGTGCCACACTGCTCAGAACTGCTGTCATCTGGAACACACATATTGAGCCACAAATTCTATTGTCTTGGGGCGGAATAATCAAGTCTTCAGGCGGTATAGGCTTTTGTTTCGGCATATTTCCGTCACTTATTTAAAAATTGCTATTTGTAACGGCTCACTAACTTTTTATGAATATAAATAACATTTTTTTTATGCTTCTAAAGTTTTAAATTTTTTTAAACATTATATAATTTGTTATAAATTTAATATACTTAGTTTTGTAACAAGAATAAGAGGCTCGGAGGTGGTGTTACATTGAGTGACGAGGCGTTTAAACGATGTTAAAATAACGCACGCTCACTTCTTTGATTCTAAATTAGCAAAACGACTGCACTCAACGTAAGCGATAATTAGCAGACAAGTTCACACGACACACTTAAATCTTGAAGCACTGAATAATATCACAATATTACGATTGGTCAGGATATGATTTTATAAAAGTTGTCTTGGAATGAATGTAGTTTAGGTTGAAGGGTATTACCCACCGTGAATTTGTTAGCAGACTGAATGCACAGTGAACCCGTGCGCCTGCCCCCACAACTCTGGGATCAATACCGACCTACTCGCCTCCAAGTCTGCAGTGGATGCAAGTTTTTGTACAAATTGTTTTTGTCTAAACAGGAAATTACGTTTGTAATAATTGTAGCACTTGCTAGATCCTTGTCCGAGTTGAAATGATATTCTGAGGTCATCTTTTGTTACCGGATTGCGTAATGGATGTTTGCTAGCGCGCATGTCCCAATGTTATGATTTTCGTGCAGTCTAATATTTTTATGTTGCAATTTACTTAATCTCCTTAGTAACAACATTGATGAAATGTTAGTATTAGTTCTTCTGAAAGTATCTTTAATATTTTTTTTCATATCTTTGAATCAAAATCTGATAGAAATATATATGTCATAATTATAATATAGACGCAAATTTATACCAAGAAAAAATTCAGTATCCAAAATATATAAAAAAAATAAGCATCCTACATTTTGTTTTAATATTATAATTTTGTTATTCATATTAATTTATTGTAAAACTGCAATATATTCACTGTGGCATCCTCCCACGAGCACAAACATTCTCGTTTAGGGCAGCTCTAGTCTTAAGTGATTATATGAAGGGTCTAGGTAAAAATCAGGTAAATCACTGTTTTGTCGAAATGGAGATAGAGATACCATTAGATTTTCCAAGGAAAGGAATATCTTTTTGAAGTTTGAAACAGTAAAATAAATAGTTTAGTCATGGGTTTATTTACCTTCAAAGTTTGGGTTTACAGGTAGAGAAGTAGGTTCGTTGTATAATTAAAATTGATTTTTCTAGGTTTAAATGAAAAGTAACTTGCTTGTTTTTTTCCCCCTATACTCTTTATATATGAGGTTCATGGTGGACGAATCGGAGCTAACAGAGGTTTTTATCAGAATTTCTGCCGTTTCCACCTGTCAAAAACCTTCTTCCACCACTTCTCCATACTCATATCATCCATTTCATGGATGGTGCGACACAGGCTTGGTCAGTCGGTATCTTGGTATATCACAGACGTTCAATAATATGGGCTTCATCCATCTCATCCCTCAATTTGGCATTACGCCGGACACGAGTAGAGAGTTTACTTTACTATATATATGAAGGGCTTAGGCAGTAACATGATAAGTCACATTCTGTTAAGAAATGATAGCAAATAAATGTATTGAAATATCCATAAACTCATTTGAGTTAAAACATGTATTAACACAATGTATTAACAACAAAACTACCCAATTAGTATTTATAATTTTTGAAACATTAGAATCCTTATATCTCAGAAAGAATAATATGTGGCTTATCATGTTATTGCCCTAAGCCCTTCATATATATATATATATATATATAGATCCGGGTTCGAATCCCGTCCAGGCATTAATTTTTCTTATCATACCATATATATATGTTTGTAAATCTGCAGCGTCGCGTAAAAACCGGCTCTGGATAGTGATGTAATGTTCATAATATTTATACATACTGCATTTCCGCAAGGTAGCATATATGAATACATACAATAATAGACATGCACAATCTACTGGTATACACTGAATTCAATTATTAAAATTAAGAGTAATTGTTAACTAATCCGTTTGCATAGAACAGATTTATATTCCCGGCTCATGGTCTTGTGACCAGAGCTTCTGACTACAGTCCCTGAGGTCCCAGGTTTGATTCCCGATCAAATCACAGGATTTTTTCTTAAATGAAATGATTCCAATAATGGCCCATAATTTGAAATTTAGGTTAAGTTTAAGGACTATCTTGGTGCTCCAGTATCAATTATTACCCCAAACTCAGAACAACCAATGCCAGGATAGAATACCAGAAATCTCGTAAGGTCAACCTGGTTGCGCTGGGCGAAAATAAATGTTTCAGTACTTATATATTTCATTATGCCAAATAGAAGACTTAGTTCTTAGGAAAATTTTTGGACCAAAGAGAGATGAACAGACAGGTGAATGGAGAAGACTACATAACAATGAACTACATTGTCTTTATAGGAAGCCAGATATAATAAGAACAGTTAAGTCTCGTAGACTGCGATGGGCAGAGCATGTTGCGCGTATGGGGAATGAAAGATGTGCATGGAAACTTCTTCTAGGAAAGCCAGAAGGAAAACGCCTAGTTGATAGACCAAGAATGAGGTGGGAGAACAACATTAACTATGATTTGAGGGAAGTATATTATACAGGGAATGATTGGAAAGCATTAGCTCAGGATAGGGATATATGGAGATCTTATGTCCGCGCGGCCATGAACCTACGGGTTCGATAGTGCCAGTGAGTGAGTAAGTAAGTAAGTAATCATATACAATTTCCTGGAATCATGATTACTGGTTTTTATAGTTAACAAGCGTAATGGCACCTCTTTCTTGTAGGCACGGAATAATGGATTAATATATTAACGGTTTATGCGGTTAGTTTAATAGAGTGAATTTCATAATTAACACACACGACATGAAAATTATTTCAATACATCACTTCTTTAAAATAAGAATATGACATTTATTTAAATAAAAAATAAAGACTGTTGATACTTTCGCCTCAGTTACACTTAACCGGAATTTCAAAACAAACATGTAAAGTAATTGATTTTACAGCATACATAATTTTATTTCAGATTGTAAAATTGAAAATTAAACTCAACTGAAATTTTACAAAACAGTAGCCGTTCCAAAGTCAACATAAGGGTCTGAGATTGGTCTTTAACGATCTCTGATAAACATAAAATTGAGAGAATGGAAATGAGATTTCTGAGATCCGTTGCAAGTGTATCTTGAGATCAAAAGAGAAGTCAAAATATTAGAGATGAATTACAAATATATGATATAAACGAGTGTACGGAAATAAATGTAATTTGTTTGAACATGTACAAAGAATGCCAAATTATCGTTCATCAAAACAGATGCTTCATTATAAACCTCAAGGCCGAAGAAATGTATGAAGACCAAAACGAGGTTGGAAAGACGACCTGTGGCAACCGGAATTTCAAAACAAACATGTAAAGTAATTGATTTTACAGCATACGTAATTTTATTTCAGATTGTAAAATTGAAAATTAAACTCAATTGAAATTTTACAAAACAGTAGGCGTTCCAAAGTTAACATACGGGTCTGAGACTTGGCTTTTAACGATCTCTTATAACATAAAAATGAGACAATGGAAATGAGATTTCCGAGATCCGCTGCAGGTGTATCTTGAGATAAAAAGATAAGTCAAAATATTAGAGATGAATTACAAATATATAATATAAACGAAAGAAAATACAGAAATAAATGCAAAAGGTTTGAACATGTATAAAGAATGCCAAATTATCGTTCATCAAAACAGATGTTTCATTATAAATCTCAAGGCTGAAGAAATGTAGGAAAACCAAAACGACGTTGGAAGGACGACCTGTGGCATATTGTGCATCGGGGAGCGGAACGGGCCAACGGGCCCAAACCTTGAAAAAGAAGAAGAAGATGATGATTGTAAAATTTAATTATGCTAATCCATAAGTTTTAGCATGTATAAATATTCAACAAACGATACAAAAAGACTTCATCACATATTCTCAGAATAACTGTAACAGTAAGGTACCTCGTACATGGTATTTATGGGAAAACACAAACTGAGATGGGCAGGACATGTGGCACGAATGGAGAAAGAAAGAGGTGCATAGAAAATTCTTGAAGGAAAACAGAAGGAAAGCTCCTAGTAGATAGACACTAATGAGGTGGAGAATAACTTTAACCGTGGTTTGAGAGAGGTGAATTATACAGGAGTAATTGGAAAAATATCTCAAGATAAGGATGTATGGAGAGTTTATGTCTATGCGGCCATGAACCTCCGTGCCAGCGAATTAGGATTATTTAAAGATAAGATACTAATAAAAGTAATATTTATACATTTTTCTAACAAAATATTAATTATTACATAAGTATTATACCTACTACAGGATGCTGTAATGTTCTATTTTCCGGTCATTTTATACACCCATATTTTCTTAAATGAGACTTAGCATGAACTAAGATACTGCCTACCTATCAAGATGGGCAGATTAACATCCTTTCACTCAGCCGCAAATGTAAGCATAGATAGTGGCGTCCTATATTTTTTAATACTATTCCTTTATTAAGAGAGCTGCATTAGAACGAGAGGTTTAATCTACTAGCCGGCTGGTGGACTCACATCCATATGAATGGAAGATCATGGAGCCATAACGGGGATATAATAATAATAATAATAATAATAATAATAATAATAATAATAATAATAAATAATAACAATAATAATAATAATAAATAAACTCTATCATTGCCGGTCCCAAGTTCGGATGAGAAAGTTGGAAAGGAAGGTAACTTCCTCCCGGCGCGACAGGCCTACTGAAGGGAGCAGCGAGTTACTAAACCTAATTTTGTCTACAATATTTTATGTATGTTTACAGTATTTTAGCATGTGTTGTATATTGGTATATACGAGTATAATAAAATTTATTTATTGCGGAAACGATATGTTTAGAGAAAGAGTAATGTGGGCTTTGAAAAAAAAAAAAAGACGCGATGAATAAAAAACATTGTTGTTATATTCTGCAATTTTAGGTGCTAGTTTCATATGTGAATTTAAAGTAAAATTACAGAGTTGTAAAAAACAATACTTCTGATAATAGAGAAAATCTGTCTCCAATAAGTATTACAAATTACAATAACTATCAATAATCATTGTAGTATATTTTACGTTTTGTTGAAGCTGTATTTTATGTTTTGATGGCGTGTTTTGTGTTTTGTTAAAATATAAATTATAGGTTTTGTTGCCTAAAAACTACGAACTAAAGCGTCACTGATTGTTGTAATAGTAGATAAATTATATTAACATACGGTACTACTACTACTAATAATAATGATGATAATAATAATAATAATCATCATCATCTGCATTCATGGATTAGGTCTGTTGACCCGTTCTGACTTCAGCCCATCTTCTTCTGAAGTTTATGAGTAAGTTATATTTTACTAGTAGAGGTTACCAGCCTCTAGCCAAACCCCTTTTCCTGGAGGGCAGGGAACTGGAATTTCGGAGTGTTCGTCTCCTAGAGAAGTTGCCTTCACTACGGCTTTGGGGACTTCTCTTCTCCCCACGTAACCCTGTGGACGGGGCCCTACCCAGGTAATAATAATAATAATAATAATAATAATAATAATAATAATAATAATAATAATAATAACCTAGAATATGATTAAATTATTGGTTTGATAATGAAAATGTAAAATATAAAATAATAATAAAAATACCATTAAACTTGGTTGTCTAAGAAAATATTCAGTAAACTTATTTTTTTAACAGTCTTTGAATCGGGCAGTCATTTGTGTAAGAAGGGAGGGAATTCCAGAGACGGATAGTCGAAACAAGGTAGACTAAGATTTGGTGAGATGTTCACGTGGACGTGCAGCTAAAGCAGTCAACACTTCTAAAATTCATTTTAAAACACCTATGAGGTTATGTAATAGGATATTACAAAATTTATACCTGGTAAATCAGTCTTCCTCAACTAAATTATTAAACTTAATCAAGTAGTTCAAATATGAAGGCCTTTCAAAAACAATATTTCATCTTCTGCATTTTAACTGGTCTGATGCTGTTGTATAAATTGTACAACTGGTTTAGGTCTGCGGGTGTGTTCTCGTTGAGTAGGTCTGTATTCTTTGCTTCTTTTAGAATTTATATGTCTTCAAGGATGCTAATCCTGTTGTTGTTATACTCATACATGATTTATATTCTATAACAACAACAAGAGGATTAGCATCCTTGAAGACATAGAAATTCTAAAAGAAGCAAAGAATACAGACCTACTCAACGAGAACACACCCGCAGACTTAAACCCGATGTAGACTTACACTTATACAACAGCATCATTACCAGTTAAAATGCGGAAGATAAAACATTGTTTTTGAAATACCTTATTGGGACTACTTGATGAAGTTTAATGATTTATTTGAGGACGGCTGATTTACCAGGTACCAATTTTGTATTTAATATATCTTAGTACTGCTAAAGATAAGTTGTCTGTAGATCGCGTATTTAAGTTATTGTTGGAAGATAATGGTTGGAAGCGAGTAGAAAAGTTAAATGGCATGACAATTCCCTTGCTGCTATAGCTGTTTTTTTTTACTTTTTTCAGATTTAATTACTCTTTAATTTTATTTTCTTCTAAAACAGTTTAGGTAAAGATATCTGTGGAAAGGACTATGAGATGTGCTAAATGAAAACATAATTTTTATGCAACGAGAAATATTATTTTTGTTTAGATAGTGCTGGTTGAAACCTCGAGGTCGGTCAGTGGAGAATGAGTGTTGATTGTTAATGTTATGCCCCAGTGCACAGCGCTTTGTCGTGTGATTTACATCAACATGCATCTGAAAAAAGGCGTCCTACTGTCTGCCGAGCGGGAATCGATGACTTGTAACGTCACGGTTTTTTGATTTCTCCTTTCTGTTTTCTTTTTTTTAATCAATATCTTTACTTAGAAACAGACATCGTCGCCCAGTAACATAAATCCTTTGTCACATTAAACTTGTCAGTGGCGTTACCTTCTGGTAGTTTATATTTGAATTTCTCTCGATTCCTCGTTAATTTTCCTAATGATCTGTTCTTTCGAAATGTTTTTCCCCATTGACTTTAACCGAAATTTAAAAAATCCCATTGAATTCCTGAGATGTTCTATCTTCTGCCTCATAGAATCTGTTTTCACATCGATAAGTTATATTAAGTCCTTACCTCTCATTATGGAATGCCCAACATTTCTTTTCCCTTCGGGTTTATCTATCTATAATGGCATAGCCCATTGTTGAGCCATAGTATCTCCTTTAAAAGGAGTTACTAAACCAAGTTAATTTTTAGTCTCCTTATTTGCTCATAGATGTCATGGATGGCATGCATCATCACACATAATTGATTAAAATTTGTGAAATTCTGTTTGGCAACATCATTTCAGTATGTCTGATCCAATTCATTCTTGATATTTCAATTTCGTCTATAAGATTGAATATTTTTAATTAATTTCTTCTAAGCTAAACTTAACTAGGATTCGTCTAACCCGATCTAAGTTAACGCAATCTAACTGACACTGATTAATGAAATTAGTAGAGAACAATATTTTTGTTAATTTACATCTTAAAATATTTAGAAAAATAATAATTTACTAAGAAAATGTGAGGAAGAACGTAACACAATAAACAAGATTTTTTTCATAAGTCTGAAATTTAATTATTTGTATTGTAGGGGATGTCATCATCATGATGGAAAACAATATCAATAGAACAGTGTCTGAAAGTGGAAGTCTCGGGTTCAAACCTCAGGCCGACCAGTCTCTAAGTCGTTGAACTAAATGTTTCATCATTAATCATCAATTCATATTGTTATTAAATTAAAGTCCACCGCTGTGGTCTCGAGGTAGCGTGCTGCCTTGTCACATAGCGGGCCCGGGTTCTATACTCGGTCGGGACAGGCTCCTGGGTGAGGTTTTTTCCCCACCAACGGTCCCCGAAAATCATCCGGCCATCATCATCATCATCATCATCATCATCCTTCACTGGTGTGGAAAGCAACGGGAAGCTAACACACCTATAATTCCCTAGTAAAGCTGCAAAGCATAGCATGAAATTGCTATGATTGCAGTGAAAGACCTGCCCCCGGACAGAATTACTATGGATGGATGGATTAAATTAAACGAGCGTAAATACAAGACTTTTATTTTGTTTTACTAAATACGAGTGTGTTGCTGGTGCGAGATGAAAAACAGTAAAAATAGAGAATTTACATATTTAGCTATAATTACAAAAGGAAATAGGACGAGATACATATTTCAAAACATAAGCATAATTTAAATGTTATTTTGCGTGCATTTATTACATAGACGATTAAAAGTTACATAAAACAGTATATTTGTATGTATCTATGTACGGCCTATGTATGTTTGTGTGCGTGCATTATTTTAAGTATTTTAATGGAATACTACAACTTCAATGATTTCTTTTATTACCGGTTAGTTTCCGCAAGTGTCTCATTGAGGCCAGCATCCTTCCAAATTCAACAATTCGTACCTATTGGACTTAACTAATCAGTATCATTTATAACAATAATATAAATAACTGTTTTGTAAGTTTTATTCTATATACAGTTAAAACTTTAAAAACTGTATATCCTTAAGTGTTAGGACATAGTACGGAACTCCCATCGATTTTTGTTTATACGGAATAACTAACTAACTAGTTCATTGGTACTATCGAACCCCGGGGCTCATGGTCGCGAGAACGTAAGTTCTCCATACAACCCTATCCTGAACAATTTTTTTTCGTAATCATTCCCTGTGCAACTTTCCTCCCCAAATCACGGTTAATGTTATTCTCCTTTTTCATTCTTGGTCTACCCTGTGGTCGCTTTCCCTCTAGTTTTCGTTGAAAATATAATTATCCTATCTCATTCTTGAACCACTATGTGGTCGCTTTCCCTTTGGTTTTCCTAGAAGTAGTTCCATGCTCCCCTTTCATTCCCCCAATAATTTCCTTTAGGTAATGTTATTCTCTTATCTCATTCTTGGGCTACCTTCTAGCCACTTTCTTCCTGGGTTTTCCCATGCTCCTCTATCATCCCCTCCCATTAATTTTGTTTAGAGCTAATTCTTGTTTTTTATTTAGGTGTTATTTCATTGTACCTAATAATTGTAGGGCCTATTGTGTGAATTATTAGGCTATATATTTTATAGGAGCTTTCTTTACAAAATTTCGAACATTTTTTACAAAATCTGAAACTATTTTATATGTATACATTTTATGAGTGAATGATTGAGTGTATGTATAAGTATGCATCCATACCTGTGTGTCATGCCACTTTTAAAACACAATAGATGCAAAATATGAGTAAAATATTGTGTTCGTTACGGCTGAGTGACCCTTATGAATTCTTCAACTGTAGATTTCTTCAAGCACAAAATTCTGATAAGCCCTTGTGTATTGGGATTTTAAATATAATGCATATTGAGGAAAAAGTGATTTCCAGTATTCACTTCTAAGTGTGTTTGTATATATACGTATATTGTTTGTACGTTTGTTGTATATTGTAGGAAAACCAGATGGAAAACTTGTGTGTACGTGGGGGGAGGGTTGTATTAGCCTAATTGTATATATTCGTAATTATGTTTCTAGAAATTGTAACTCATTAAATAACACTGAGCAACAAAAAATAAACTTTTTTTTTGTCTCAGAAAGAAAAATATGTGAATCCGATAGTATTTGTTCTCCTGAATTTAAATATGATATCGGTTTTTCTCCATCACGCAAGCTTTCCGAGTGACGGGAATTTATAATTTCAAACACTTTAATATTTTCTACATTCGTAACTACACAATATTCGAACATTCAGACTCACCTAGAAAGTAAGAAATGACGATTTTCTGCTATATTTCGCCTGTGGAGCATCCCTCTTGATGGTCCAACAATAATCGGCCAGCATATTAGGATTCCATTTGCCTTGATATCACTTTTTCATAGCTGAAATCTCCCGAGTTAACTAATTTGGTTTTATTTTACAATGGACAAATGGACGAAAAAACGTTTATTAAAAAACATAATTATTTAAATCCATTAATTGAAATTGAAACAAAAAACTGTGGGTGATGTTGAAATTCCGAATACATATTTGAAAACACGAAAAAAAAAACTGATTAGTACTGATAAGACAAAAAATCATGTTGACTAGTATAATCGTCATGAAATAGGCTATAAAATTTAAAGAGTTGGTTGTTTTGCATTGAACTAAGAAATATATTTATTAACGTAAAGTGGATTTTAAGCTAATGTGCCCCACTCTGTAGTTAGCTAGTGAGTGAACAGGAAGTGCTATACAAACACACAGTGTGGTGCAGTCACCTGATACTGGTGAACTCACTCCCCTGTTAGGGGAGTCTAATTTTGTATTTAGAAGTTCCACCCATTTTGAAGGAAGCGCCTGAAATGAGAAACAAATATTTTCAGCTTGCTTCTTAACAACGTCCAAGTTTATTAATAATGATAATGATTAATGAGGAACGCTTGAAGTGTAATTAACATTTTATTTCTTCCTTAAAACATAGACTTTTTCACAAAATTTAGATATATACATTTGAATGAACGTGATAAATATTGAATATTTTATACAAATTCTTTTAAAGAGATTCAGAGTTGAACAGGCTAGACTTTTATATATACACACACACTGTGCGCCCACCCCCAGCCAGGCAGACTACTCTCGTGGCTATGAAATCAATCGGCATGAGGTTATGAATATATCTTTCGGAGCGTGCATATCGGCCTAGCTGGGAATGGGACTGTTCAGATTTTAAATAACCTACCGGTATGATTTACTTCGAATAAATCATACAATAAGAAATATATTTAAATGTTTGGGTTTAAAAGACAAATATAATGAAATGTATTACAGAGTTTGGGTCGCAAATGTATTTTTTTGTAAAAAATATTTTGTATGAGTTCTTGTAAGCCCGTGTTTCTCTCAACGAAATTTAGGCGCTCTCCCCTACAGGGGAGAAATTCAGCCACACTAATTTAGTTATATTTGTTATCGGATATATGTCATTGAGTGGCACGGGGGGTCAGTGTTCCGCCACACAGTGACATCTAGGATACCAAGGTAGTACTAGGATGGGAAAATTCGGTAAATTTTGCTTAGATGCATTTTTTCAGGCTTAAGTATCTTTTACGAGCCTGAAAATCTTCTAACTCGGAACGCACGGCTTAAAGTCCCTCCCGAAGGACTTTCTCCTTGGATTTTTTGATCCCAACCATCGACCCCGTTTTGTTTGTTTATTTTTAATAATACCTTGTTTTACCATGGTGCATAGATACGTGAAATTAAACTTTTTGTTTTCTTTCGATCACATGGTGCATTAGTTTATTTCCGCCGAGGAATTCTGAAGTAGTCCATTGAGTAATTAGGCGATTTACTCCTCACCAAGTCAACTTTAAAGTCCGGTTTAGTTGGTTTACGGAATGTATATTTTATGAGAACAACCTCAATAGATTCATTCTTCCAGAATTCACAAAAAGAAAAAAAAAGTTGTTCCATTGCACATTCGTTACATATGAAAATCATTCAATACTTATCATTATGAGGGAATGCACAAATAAGCTTTTGAATTTTTTTATATAATTGTGTGCTTGCGAACCAAATTCTGTAAAATATTATCTTTATATTTATTCCAAGTGTTTCATACTTAAATTTCTTATAATACACCGTGTCCAATTCAAACCTCCCACATTTTAATTTATCATAACTCTCAAAGTATGCGGAATTATGAAATGAGCTTGGTATTAATACAAAGAGAAGCTCAAAGGATTTTTGTTTTCATTGTTGCAGTTAATTCATCTGTCGCAAGTTGGACAATAATGACATAAAACAAAATGGCGACTCCTCAGCAACGAGCACAAACTCTTTTCTGGTATGTAAAAGACCGTGTGTTTGTGACTCTAGTACAAGATCTTCATGATTTACGAACCCGTATCCTTGACACAATTGCAACAGTACCAATGGACATGTTGGACAGAACGTGGCACGAAATCGAATACAGACTTGATATTGTTCGTGCTACTAATGGTGCACATATGGAGGTGTTTTAGTGTGTGGCTGTGTGTGGCATTTAATATTCTTTGAGTTTGTGTTTCGTTTAATACCGGCCTCATTTCATAATTCCGCATACTTTCATAGTTATGATTAATTAAAATGTGGGAGGTTTGAATGGGACACCCTGTACTTCCACTTATATAAATTGTACGCGATAATCTTTGCTCAGCAGTGTTTGTATAATAACATACCGGTACTAGTAAAACATATGGATGTTTATCCAGCTGTCAAATCTTGACTGATAGAAACGTGTCATTCTGATTGAAATTCGTAAATAAATGTGAAAGCTATATTTTACTTTCACTTTCAGATTTCAGCTTCAATTTTTAATCTGATGCTGAAATTTGTTTGTTTTTAAATTTATATCTATCTTTCCTGAAGGTAATTTTAGTTACAATTATAAATACTTGTGGCAATTTATGTAATTATCCAGGTCGAAATTATGCTCTGTGTTGTTTTTTATCCATTTAATAAGAGTGATTTAATCAATATTTTTTAATGTAACCCAAATATTATAATTATTTACTGTCCTGTAATTCTTTATAATAGATGCATCGTAAATAGTAACGACATGGGGTAGTTAGCCTGCAGTGTAGCCTAATGCTGGTGACTGATGAAAAAGTACAAGATTTTATGAAGGCTGCACAGTGGCTCATTCCTTCCTTACAAATTATTGTTTTTCTTGGGGTGGGTATACAATAACATGGCTTAATCATTAAATTGGCAATGTATTCTGTAAAAACACTGGGGGGATTCATCGCTTTAACTTACCAGATATATTTTCATAGTCCTATAGAAAAACAGTGCGCATGCGCCAGAGTTTATAGAGCCAGCGATAACCCAGCATCGAACCTCATATTGATTATCATCCTTGCCATATATCGATTATTATCGATATCATACTATGGTTTATACAACTTACGCTAGATGGCAGCACATCGCTACGATATTTAAATATCCAATCTTTGCAATAAATTCCCAAATCTATGTCAAAGAAATGTATTAATAATATTAAAATTACCAAACGTTTATTAAAAAATGGGTGTACACTTACTTATCACTTCCTAACGCCGTTCTAAGCAGCGATAACCCAAAACAGCGATAGAAAAATCATAGACAAAGTAATATGCTCTGTGGAGAAAATAGTAGTCAGCATCACAATATTGTCTGGCGGTGTCATAAATGTTGTGATTTGCATATTTAAATAAATACTTAAAAATTGTCAAATAATGTTACACAAATTGTTTGAAAAAGTTTAAAATATTAGAAATATTAGTAAATACAGAAGAAAAGCACAACAATAAACAAAAACATCATCGGTAAGTCATTCTGGTGAATAGCCAACACTGGTTTCAATTATGCAATATTTTCATCAAAAAATAAAAAAAAGTAGACATGAGTTAAATTTGCTCCAAAATATAAAGCAATATACAGTAATAACAGTTGGCCATATTTGTTTTCACTGGAGTCCGATACGTTTAAATAAAGTGGCATGTGGAATTGAGTTTTCTTATTTAAGAGTTAAGAATACGATAAACTCTTATTGTGGAGTAGTATAACCATCAATCAATAATAATAATAAACAATACATTATTTATAAACTATACGTTTTTCTCCGAGCTATAACTATTCATTAAACTGTTAATTAGAGAAACATGCAGTACACAGAAGGACATTAGGTGTCTTCTTCACTGTTTATATGGAGATATTAAAATTTTTGAAACATTAGTGCAGGCCCTACATGCTTATCTTTATTCATTCATTCATTTTGAGAACTTTCCTCATCATTTAGTAATTAACATGAATTAAAAATAAATAAATAAATAATACCTTTAAATTGACGAAATTCAGTTTCTCATGCCACTTTATTAATGGAATCGGACTGTAGAGAAAGCTTATAACCGTACTGTTATCAATGTGAATTCTTTTATAATTGCGCACAAATTCATGCAATTTTTCTGCTAATTCGTTTATGTATACTTTTGCTAAAACATTAAGTAGATTTTAACTAATACATATTACAGGATGCATTGCCAATTGAAGGCTAAAGGATCACTGTATAAGTTCATTTTAAAGAACTAGTTCACGGTAGAAATGAACTGCTAGTAAATCAAGATACAACTGAAATACATGTTTTTGTGGAATTATGGTTGTGAGAATGTGTAACATTCCAAGAATTATTATAATTTAGTGTTAGCTTTCGTTTGTTTACGTCCCGTGGCATACCGCGACATACACTATGAATAAAAATATTTGTTTGATGGTACTTACTGTCTGAAACTCCAGAAGGTGGAACGGTTGCTGTTTGATGAATAGTTAAGTATTACTTACCGTGTGGAAAGTAAGGTGCAAATTGAGGAAATATTCACATTTCAGTGGCCGTGAAACAAATGTCTGCAAAATACAAGATGGCCTCCAGGTGCTACTTGACTGCCATCTAGAGTTTAACTTGGTCATGGGATCAATAGCGCGCTGCAGAATGTGGGAGCTGCATCAACATTCTTCAATACTTGTCTCGTAATTTCTGGAAGACGCCTCCACATTGCGCTGCGGCTCCATGCAATCATCAGGGTGGCCATTTTGAAAATTAATATATAGATTCACTATGAACAAAGATATTATTACGAGACACAGATTATTTCTTCAAATTCATATTTTCTATCAAGCTTAAAATAGATGAATGGATGGATGTGTAGGTCTATAGAGGTTTATTGCCAGATACTTTGCAAAATCGTAGCAACGTGAGTTATTAAGCGAATTTTGTAATTCAACCGAAATTATTTTTCTGATTATAGTACGGTCGCACACAGAAATGTGAGATTGTTAATCCAATGCCTGAATTATCAGATGTTAAAGTTGTTTATGTTTGATACTCATAGTCCACCGCTGTGGTCTCGGGTCCGGGTCTATGTTCGATTCCCGGTCGTACAAGATTCTTGGGCGAGTTTTTTCCCCTCACCTATAACAAAAATGTCCAAACAATCCCTGATCATCATGAGGCCATCATAAACATCATATAATTACCATGTTTAGTATGAATGTTTGGATGAATGGTGTGTATTGTCTTAAATGTTAGTGTTGTCTTGGAAATGGTCTTGACATTGAGCTGATCACTCATTATGGGAGACTCTCCATGTCATTGTGCGATTAAAAAGTATTATGTATGATCCAGAATTTAAAATCCTCTTCTCATAGGTCGTGTCCCTGTAAGACCCGGAGGCGTGGGATGCGTAATTTTAAATAGGCCTACAACAACAACAACACACAGCAGCAATAATAATAATATAATAATAATAATAATAATAATAATAATAATAATAATAATAATAATAATAATAATAATAATAATAATAACAATAATAACAATAATAACAATAATAATAATAATAATAATAATAATAATAATAATAATAATAATAATAATAATAATGTTTTATTTATTCTGGCAGAGTTAAGGCCATAAGGACTTCTCTTCCACTCATTCAGCACAAATACAATTTCACAAATATAGATAATCACTATACTAATTATAAAGAGTTAAAAATATATAAAATGTTGCAATGTAAATTTCATGTACAAACAACATTTTATACGATAATAACAATAATAATACTTACGATAATAATAATAATAATAATAATAATAATAATAATAATAATAATAATAATAATAATAATAATAATAATAATAATAATAATAATAATAATAATAATAATAATAGTATAAATATGATACATTATACGAGATTCACCAATTAATATACAACGGTAGAGGTTAAACTAACAAAAAAGTCTTAAATTATTATTATTATTATTATTATTATTATTATTATTATTATTATTATTATTATTATTAATTGGTAATTGCATTAGGCCAACTATAGAACTAACCAATTTTATTTTTAAAATGTGCTTTTTCACAATGTTTAATAAAATTGCTCATTATTTGCGGCATGCTATATTTAAAACAATGGTTGATTTGTTCATAAAAATTTGGATTTAATACCTATTTAATATCCGAAGTGATTGTATATCATTCCGTACCACTGTTTCATTTTAATACTGCATTATTTAAGGTCGAGTGTTGATGAAAGGATGTGTATTGTTAGAAATATTGTATAATGTATAGCTATCATTACAATAATAATTGTCTCAAATCCTTAACCATAAGCATCAAATTGGGACAAAAACTGCAATGAGTTCATATTGGTTGTGCACGTGGTTATAGGCCTATGTATAGCCTCCTTAGATAACTCCAACACTTGAATTGTTGTCTTGGTTCCGATCCAAGAAAGCGTGAACTTAGGAAAGTGTGTTATTAGTATTATTTGTAGCATTATCTTTTTTTTATAATAAAACATGTTACATTAACTGTGGGTAAGAACCACCACTATGCTGTCAATGGAAGAAGATATACATGACGTCAACATTTCCCGTCATTTCCACGTGCTCCCTCACCCCGCAAGAACAGAGGAATTATGCTCGGAATCGAGTTGGTCACCAGTTGATGATAGCTGATTTAAAGCTTCAAATTAAGGAATAAATGAGCGAATTAATACAGGTTACATACTAACTCACTGGCACTATCAAGTCCGTAGGTTCATGGCCGCGCGGGACGTAAGCTCTCCATACATCCCTATCCTGAGCTAATGCTTTCCAATCATTCTCTGTATAATCTACTTCCCTCAAATCATAGTTAATTTTATTCTCTCGCGTCATTCTTAGTCTACCAACTGGGCGTTTTCCCTCTGGTTTTCCTACAAGATGCTTCCATGTACGTTTTTCATTCCCCATGCGTGCCACATGACCTGTCCATCACAGTCTAAGAGACTTAACTGAAATTAATTCAGGTTACCAGTAATAATTGTTATTGGGTATTTGTCAAGTATTTTAAGCCCAGACACGCGTCTTCGGAATTTCCCATTACAAACTTCGAAGGTTTGTAGAGAGGACTAAGAAGATAACGTTTTAATAGGAAGCCTTGTTCAAAACCGTACCGTTTTCATTCTGAAAGTACAAGTTCAAATATTATTTTAAATATTGTGATATATGCATAAAGTTTACCTGAACTGTAAGCAATCACGTTGGCTAGGTAAACGGTGGTTAACTTACGTCATTATTCGCACGATGATCACGGAATGTCTATCCTGCTTCTCACAGTTCATCTTCGAACCTAAGATTCATTCATGTATCATGCTTGAATACACAAATACAGAATACACCGTCATGGTGTTAGTGTACGCGAAACTGCAGGTAATGGGAGAGCTGCATTTCGGAGTTATTCAAGAACATTATCGACATCGTGTGACTCCGTCGCATATTCTGTTCTCCAAAATTATTCATCGGCTCTGGGAACGAGGTACCTTCACCGTCAGCTAGATTGACTATGGTCGCCCAAGGAGGCGTCGCACTCCCAACTTTGAAGATTACGTACTGCATCGCATTGAAAATATCCCTCAATGAGTACTCGAACCATTGCGCGTATAATGGGTTAATGAGTGTACGTTCCATCACATGGGAGTTTCTCTATGGGGAACAACTACACCCTTGCCATCGCCAGAGAGAACCTGCTATGGATCCCGCCTATTTTCCACTCCGTGCTAATTATGCATGTTGTTCCACCGTTGCGTGGACAGCCCCAGTTTCAACTATAGATACTAGGATGCTATTTTAGACTCGAGAAACAACCATGTTTAGGAAGACGAAAATCATCATGTCCATGGATTCCAGCAGAGTTTCGGCATTAATTTGTGGGCTGCTATTGTGAGCGATCGTTTGTTTTCACCTTACCTTCTTCCATCCCGCCTAACAATTGACAATTGTTTTATCTTCCTGGAAGAAGTACTGGACGCATTTTTGGAAGATGTGTCATTTGGATTTTAATACGACGGGGTACCACCCCATTTTTCACGTGTCATTCGTGATCACCTTAACCGATGTTTCGTGTCAAAGATGGATAGGTCGAGGACGCCCGATTGTATGATCTCTACGATAGCCGAATTTAACTCCTCTAGCCTTTTTTATGTGGAGTCACATGAGGTGTCTGGTGTATCAGACTCCTGTGGACACTGTCGAAGATCTACTTGAACGAGTTCTGGCCACTGCACAAGAGTTTCAACAGGCTCCACGTGTGATGGAGCGAGTATCCAGATAATTCGCAGGTACAATGTGAAACGAGGTTGATGGTCACTACATCGAACCGCTGTTGTAGTGGATAAGTACTAACCACAATTAAATTATTGTAAATCAATGGTAAATATAAAAATTTCTGCCTGAACCGGGAATCGAACCCCGAACCTTTAGCTTTCCGTGCTAATGATTTGTCCACTGAGCTAATTTAGGCTTCATTCCCATCCAAGCAGAAATCGTTCCTTTACCTTACTCTACTGGTCCCACGATCAATTGCAATGAATGATGATTCACAAATACACAATGAATGGTTTCTACCTGAAGAAGACATGAAGGGACTCCACACAGCTATAGCATTATTTATTAAATTAATATTGAGAAGCTAAAACTATTACTATGATAGAAATAAGTAAATTAATGATTTAATTGTGTTCATTAATTTACTTATATTGTGCTAGCCGTCGAGAAGAGCGGACGTGTTTTTGTTAGAGTGGTTGAAGTGTGCAGGGGATAAAGCATTATGGAAGAAGTTAGAAAGCTGATTGAAACATTGTCAACTGAAGTGAAAGAGTATTGTGCTAGCCGTCGAGAAGAGCGGACGTGTTTTTGTTAGAGTGCTTGAAGTGTGCAGGGGATAAAGCATTATGGAAGAAGTTAGAAAGCTGATTGAAACATTGTCAACTGAAGTGAAAGAGTATTGTGCTAGCCGTCGAGAAGAGCGGACGTGTTTTTGTTAGAGTGGTTGAAGTGTGCAGGGGATAAAGCATTATGGAAGAAGTTAGAAAGCTGATTGAAACATTGCCAACTGAAGTGAAATAGGGGTTTGAAAAGTGCAACGTGGGTAAAAAAATTCGTGATATTGAGACGAACATGCATCGGATGGAGGACAGATTGAAATGGCTGGAATCTAAATTAGACTATCTCGAAAACCAGAGTCGCCGTAATAATATTGTGATATATGGTGTGCATGAAGAAGACAGAGAGAGCTGGGAGGAAACTGAACATATAGTTAAAAGAGTAGTGGCGCAAATCGGGATTGATTTGGTGGACAGTGATATTGAAAGAGCGCACAGAGTAGGTCGTTGGAATAGTGGGAAGAGACCGATTGTATGCAAATTATCACACTACAAAATAAAATGTTGGATCCTTAGAGACAGTAAATATCTTAAAGGGACCGGTATCAATATTGCCGAAGACTTTAGTGAGAAGGTGCGCCGCGAAAGGGACTTTCTTAAGCGACACATGCTCGAGGCGAGGAGGCAGGGCTGCCATGCAATCATGCAATTTAATAAATTGATTATAAATGGACGAATCTGGAGCAGGGAACAACTACAAAATATGGACAACTCTGAAAATGAATTTGAAGAGGTCATTGACAGCGAGTCCCCAAAACCTACAGGGGACACTTCAACAGCAGGTGGTCTCCTTACAGCAGAGGAGGGAGAAAATTCTACACGAGAGAAAGAGAGAGGGAGCACTACGATACTAACTCCCAGGAATCCAATAAACATACAGCAAAAAACGTCCGAACGCAAAAATCATACCCCACCTCTAAGAGGTGAACGACCGGCGGATACAAGAACTCCAACAAGAAAATCACTAAGACTTCTGAATTTACCCGCAGAAAAGGAACTATTGAGAGGGGGAAGTTCGAAAAATACAGGTAAGACTAATGACAAGGGAACACAATAGGGTTTGTTGACAGTCGGTTCATGGAATATCGAAGGGTTAAAACAAAAACTTTCAATGGACAGATGTGTAGAGTTTATTGAGACTTTTGATATATTAGGTCTAGGAGAAACATGGTTAAAAGCTAATGAATGCGTAAATCTATGTAATATGAAAGGTTATTTTAAGGGTAATCAAAATAGAGGAAAGAGAGGTAGATATCCAGGCGGTATTGCCATTTTATATAAAGCTAACTTAGACCCATATATTAAAAAGGTAAATATTACTTTAAAAGAGGCAATTTGTATATATTACCATACAGAAAGAGCAGAAATGTGTCTGTTGTCTATTTACCGCCAACCACTAAATTCCAGGTATGCCAATCCAAATTTTTTCGTTGAATTGTCTGACTCGTTGGCAGAAATAAAAGATAGGTTTCCGGAAGCGGGAATAATAATTTTAGGGGACTTTAACTGTAGGATTGGGGAGGAAAATATCACTATAAAATCGGATGATAATGAAATACGAGGTGAGGGTAGGAGAAGCAAAGATAAGATTTTAAATTCAGAAGGAAACCAATTGTTAGCTTTTTGCGATGCATTTGAACTTTAAATTCTGAATGGGAAATATGGGGAAGATAAAAATGGAGAACTGACATTTATTAATAAAAATGGAAGTAGCGTAATCGATTATTCAATATGCACACAAGACATGATTCCAGTCCTAAGTAATTTCTGTATAGTTTCCAGAATCGAATCACACCACTTCCCAAACAAACTTATTTTAAATATGAAAGGTATTAGTGAGACAGTTAATGATGAGGTGGCAACAATATTGCGGCCAATTACACGTTTCAGGTGGATCGAGGATCTGAGAGAAGAATTTATCAGGAGTTTGGAAACGCTAATACAGGATCTGCAATTAAATGATCTTAGCGGGGAGGAAATTATTAAAACTTTGACAGAATGTTTTCAAAAAGCAGGGGAAAAATTCAAGGTTAAATACGCAATGAACCAGAAGGACAAAGGGTGGTACAATAATGCATGTAGAAAGAAGAAGAAATTTGTCGAAAGTATTCTTTTAAAGTTTAGAAAAGAAAGCACAGATGAAAGCAGAAAAAATTATGCGCAAGAGAGAAAGGAATATAAAGAATTATTGGCAGAAACAAAACTAGCATGGCAAAATAAGAAATCCGAAGAAATGAGAGTCGCGACTGAAAGTGGGAACATTGCGGACATATGGAAAGCGTTAAGGGAACTCAAAGTAAAGTCCATAAATCGGACAAGAATAACGCCCGGGGAATGGAGAAGTTACTTTGATAGGGTGCTGGGAAATGAGAGGTTAAGATATAATCAAGGAAATGTAGTTGAGATCCCTGACCCAATTCACATTCAATTACTGGATCAGGATATTTCGAAAAATGAAGTGGTTTCTTCCATTAAATGTTTAAAGAATGATAAAGCACCTGGAATTGATGGAATACAAGGGGAATTCTTGAAAAATATATCATCCAATAAATTATTAGACGTTTTGAAAACTGCGTTCAACAAACTTTTTAATGGGGGAGATTATCCGGAAGCCTGGGCGACAGGTGTCATCCAACCGCTATACAAAGGGAAAGGTTGGGCACAGATACCAGAAAGTTACAGGGGAATTTGTCTCTTATCAGTGTTCGGAAAAATATATTGTAAAGTACTTTACGAACGAATAAGACAATGGGCTAAAGAGAACAATAGACTCAAAATATCAGGCAGGTTTTAGAGAAGGGTACTCCACGGTGGACAACGTATTTGTTCTGAGAACATTAATTGATGACAATCTGAAAATGAAGGGGGGTAAATTATTTTGTGCATTCATTGATTTTAAGATGGCATTTGATACTGTGGACCGAAGCGCACTTTGGGAAAATTAAATCGGAAAGGATTGTCTCATAAAATGATACATGCTTTAATGCCAATTTATAAATATGTTAAATTTTGTATAAAAGTAGACCAAGGGCACATTACAGAGAGCACTGAAGCCAATCGGGGAGTGAGACAAGGTTGCATTTTATCACCAATGCTATTTAATCTATTCGTTGATGATATTGTAGACGTAATGCTAGAAGGAGAAATTGAGGCTCCGGAGATAGGAAATGTTAGAATCCCAGTCCTGTTGTATGCAGATGATTTAATTATCTGTTCCAAGACAATCAAGGGATTGCAAAGAGGTCTTGACCTACTGGAAATATACTGTAGGAATTGGGGATTGACTGTAAATGTTAGTAAGACAAAAACAATGACCTTTAAAAATGGGACGGTTTATGGTAGAGCAGAGGAATGGAAATACAGAGATCAAGTACTTCAAAACGTGAAACATTTTGAATATCTTGGCACGACGTTGAAAATGAACGGAAAGTGGAAAAAACATATTGATATAGCATTATTTAAAGGGAGGGGACAACTTAACAGTGTACTCGGTATTCTGGGTCGAGTGCCTGATATTCCAGTCAGCACATTAGAAAAAATGTATGGAGCTATGGTCAGGCCAGTAATGCACTATGGTAGTGAGATTTGGGGTTTCCAAAGAACGGAAATACTAAATAAGGTATATACGCATTTTCTAAAGTATATTACAGGACTTAGTAAGGCCGTTTCTAACTGTGGAATTTTATATGAATTCGGGTCATTCCAGGACATTAACTGTAAAATTCGTGTACTCAAATACTGGTTGCGAGTAATCCAAGGTGAACAAACAATGCTTAGAGCAATTTGTTACGACCACCAAATTAAAAACATAGATGTTAAATTTTGGGCAGACGAGGTTAGGAGAGAACTCCAAAAGATTGGGATGGGCTGGATATGGGAAAAAGGGACTGAAAATCGCAAGAACGTGTGGAGAAAAATAAGGAGGAGGTACTTAGATATAAACCAACAAGATACTTTCGCAGCCGAATGTACAGGAAAACGCTCACTGTGTTTACAAAGAGACCTAAAACACGTCTGGGGAAAAGAATCGTATATACTCAACCTAGGATTTAAGGAGAGATCAGGGCTTGCTTGGTTTAGGCTAGGGGCATGGAAATTTCTAAAAATTAGCGACGATCACGATATGCGAATATGTCCAATGTGCGGGAACTTTGAAGATGAGATACATATATTAGGAAAATGTAATGATTTAGAATATTGGAGACGTCAGTTATTACCGGAAAGATTTCTAAATTCAAATCGGGAAAGATTGGCATGCTACGAGTTATTGGTAAATCCAGAAAATTGGATAAACCTCGGTAAATTTCTGGACAAAACGCGAAAAATAAGGACAACACTCATTCATGAATAAATATAAGTTATCAAAATGCAATACCATTAATTATTAACAATTTTATATAAATTAATTAGTGTATAATGCTGTTGTGTTATTATTTAATTGTAATATTAATGTGTTTTCTTTATGTAATTGTAATGTTAATGTTTTTTTAGTGTATAATGCTATTGTGTTATTACTTAATTGTAATATTATTGTGTTTTCTTTATGTAATTGTAATGTTATTGCTGTTTTTGTTGTTTATTTTTCTTTACACTAGTACCAATTATTACTTTATTGTAACGGACTGTCAACAGCACGTACGGCTTACTGCCCGTGCGACCCATATTTGTAAATAATATTGTAAATATCTTACTTTTTGTCTAATAAAGTCCTACTACTACTACTACTACTTATTTCTATCATAGTAATAGCTTTAGCTTCTCAATATTAATTTAATAACTAACCACAATGTTAAGTAAGGCGTTTGGTTAGTTTACGTATAAACAATATTATTCTTACAGTGGAAAAAGTGAAGTTTTTTTAAAATTTTTCTCTTCAAATTGGACATTGTAACGAAATCAGTGAATGCTCAGTTATGTAAATGTAATTAATTGATTCGTAACTAGCTAACTAACTCCCTGGCACTATGGAACCAATGGGTTCATGGCCGCGCGGACATAAGCTCACCATACATCTTTGTCCTGAGGTAATGTTTTCCAACCATCCCTTGTATAATCTACTTCCCTCAAATCATGGTTAAAGTTATTCTCCCACCTCATTCTTAGTCTACCAACTGGACGTTTTCCCTCTGGTTTTCCTACAAGAAGCTTCGATGCACCTATTTCATTTCCCATTCGTTCCACATGTCCTGTCCATCGCAGTCTACGAGACTTAACTGTTTTTATTATATCTGGCTTCCTATAAAGATCATGTAGCTCACTGTTTTGTAGTCTTCTCCATTCACCCGACCTACATCTCTCTTTGGTTCTAAAATTTTCCTAAGAACTTTGTTCACAAATACTGGTTGAGTCATAAATCATTAAATTACTAATGATTTACTCCCGGCAGATGCGGGAGATTTAAATGCTTAATGCGGACTTACTGTACATGCAGCGTGAAAACGGTACGTTTTAAAACCTTAACTATTCAGTCCCCTCTACAAGCCCAAAAAGCTTGAAATGTAAATTTCCGAACACCCTGAATAATAGTTATTTAAGTTAAAAGGATTGAAAGTGATTTTTTTTCGGATTACTTAAGACGTTTATAATTTCTGATTCGTATGTAATGTTGAAGTCATTAGGATATTTCAAGATACAATTCTAATAACAAAATGTACACAAAATATACCCAACAAACTCGATTTATAATTATGTAGTCAGTTTTTTTCAAATGCGACAAAGAAACATATAAAAACAGGTTAGATCAGTACGGTTCAACATTGCCAATTGACAAAGTTAAACAAAAATTGTATTTTAACTATTATAGAGCATTTTTGTAACGTGAAATAATTTATTTATATTTATAAACTATAGTGCAATTTGGACCAAAGAGACACGAACAGACAGATTAATGGAGAAGACTTCATAAGAATGAGCAGCATGGGCTTTATAGGAAGCCAGATGTAATAAGAACAGTTAATTCTCGTAGACGGCGATGGGGAAGACTTGTGACACGCATAGGGAATGAAAAAGAGGCATGGAAACTCCTTATAGTAAAGTAGTTGGGCTAAGAATTAGATGGGAGAATAACATTGACCGTGATTTGAGGGAGGTAAATTATACAGGAGATGATTGAAAAAATTTGCTCAGGATATATATGTATGGAGAGCTTATGTTCGCGCGGCCATGAACCTTGCTGTGATGCAAGTTAACTTCCGAAAGGCCTCTAGATAACATTTTAAAAATAGTATTTTAACACAGTTGAGGACAACAGCACCTGCCATTAGGTATATATTTTAATTTTAATTTTATGACTATTCACCTCAACGGAACTCACTAACAACTCACTCACTGGAACTATCTAACCCGTAGGTTTATGGCCGCGCGAACATAAGCTCTCCAAACATCCCTATCCTGAGCTAATGTTTCAGAATCATTCCCTGTATAATCTACTTCCCTCAAATCATAGGTAATGTAATTCTCCCACCTCATTCTTGGTTTACCAACTGGGTGTTTTTCTCTCTGGTTTTCCTACAAGAAGCTTCCATGCACGTCTCTCATTCCCCATTCGTGCCACATGCCCTGCCCATCGCAGTCTACAAGACTTAACTGCTCTTATTATATCTGGCTTCCTATAAAGACCATGTAGTTCACTGTTATGTAATCTTCTCCATTCAACTTTTTGTTAATCTCTCTTTGGTCCAAAAAATTCACCGTTTGATATAAATTTTATTAGTATTGATTCTCTACATTAGTTAAACCCTTTCCTTTGTAGCCCCACTGGGTCATGGCTGTTGGGAGAGGATTTTAAATTAAACTGTTCATCATATACGTATTTTTTGTCCACACAAGGAGATGAAGGCTTCCATGGATGAGTGATCAGTTCATTGCCAGGCTACCGAGACAACACAGACATTTCAGACACCATCCATACTAAACAGGACGGATATGATAAGGATGATGTGTTGATCATATGATGCTTGAGAATTAAAGTTTCCTGCCTTTTCTTACAGGCGAGGAAAAATTTCTTCCAGAAAACTTGTCCCAACCGGGGATCGAACCCGGCTTCTCTGCGTCTGAAATAACGACATTACCACTAGACCACAGCGGTGCACTCTTGATTGTTTATTTGTAAAAGAGCATTTCCATATGTGACTGACTGACATTTACAATACATTTTTGCAGCAATATGCTTCCATAAATATTACAATTGGTTGAAATTGGGGGTGTTATCTACGTGATATGATAGAGAAAAGTGTCTGATTAAGATTGTACATAAATTAAAACTTCTGAAGAAAAAACAATGTTATATATCCAAGTATGTGATACTGAGTGACATAAATGTCAACTGATCATGCAGCTCAATGTGTTAATGTACATCATTCTCTGAAATGTGATTCCTAAATCAATTATCCAAAATACCGTTTGGAGGGCACATTTCATTTTACTTTTCAAATAAAAAACGAACCCTAAATCACAATTAATACCGAAGTTATGACCTAATATGTGATGTATGACTGACTGACATAACTGAATTTTATTTAGAGTTTCAAAATGCAAATATTACACAAATGTAACAAAATACAGGGTGGACCGCTCGAATGGACCTAATTTCAATTGCTTGTTACTGGCAAACGGTTGAAGATAGAAACTTAAAACAACGTTCATATTACAGAAAAACTCACCAAGTTTTGATATCCAGATCACCACATCTCTATATGAGCCCCAGCAGTCACTGTGACGATATCAAAGCGATGAACAATTTCTTGCCAAGTACGTTGGAGTATGTCTTCTGGAATGTTCTCAATAGCCTCTATGATGCGCTCACGAAGATCACGAAGGTCTTTGACTGGGGTGGTGTAAACTTTATCTTTGACATAGCCCCAGAGAAAGAAATCCAGTGGTGTTAAATCGGGAGATCTCGGGGGCCACGCGATAGGTCCTCCCCTACCAATCCAACGGCCAGGGAAAATGTTGTCCAAAGTCGTACGAACTTCATTGGACCAGTGGGGAGGAGCACCATCTTGCTGGAAAACGATGTTAGGCTGCAGTTGTTCAATTTGTGGAAAGAAGAACTGCTCCAGCATGTCAAGATATGTGGTACCACGAACAGTTTTCTCGGCGAAGAAAAACGGTCCAATGACCTTATTATGTGACAAACTGCACCAAACATTCATTTTCGGACTATCACGAACATGCTCTTGAATAGCGTGAGGATTCTCCGATCCCCAGATCCGCACATTATGCCGGTTTACCTTGCCTGACAAATGGAAAGTGGCTTCGTCCGAGAAGAAAATCTTGGTCATGAAGTCAGGATCAGCGCCGAGACGGTCCAGCATCGTATTGGCGAATTCCACTCGTTTCGGCATGTCATTCGGCTCCAGACGTTGCACTAACTGCACTTTATATGCGTGCAGTTTGAGGCGTTTGTGGACAATCCGTTGTAATGTCGATTTTGGTATTTGAAGTTCCCGCGAAGCTCTTCTTAATGACTTCCGGGGGCTTCGCTCAAATGCGGCTTGAACATTTGCTACCATTTCATCGGATGCTCTGCGACCACCACCATGCTTCTTCAACACAGATCCTGTAGCTAATAATGTATCACGCCACTTCTTTATGCTTCTAGCAGTTGGAGCATCACGGTTAAACACACGCCGGAACTCCCTTTGAACTCTAATGATTGATTTAAACTCCGCATACCACAAAACAGCTTGCGCTTTCATCTGCGGAGTCGCCATTTTCACAAACAATTAAATCTAAGAACGAGAAACGTATCTTTGTGCCATCTACCGACAGGATTCGAAACTTGGTGAGTTTTTCTGTACTATGAACGTTGTTTTAAGTTTCTATCTTCAACCGTTTGCCAGTAACAAGCAATTGAAATTAGGTCCATTCGAGCGGTCCACCCTGTACTATGAAACTACATAAACAGTTTTGGCAACATGTTAATAGAGAACTGCAAAAACTTTATCAATTCCACGAAAATTAAATTAAATTTTGCTGTAAAATAAATATTAATTTAAATCAATAATACAATTAAGTTAACTCGCTTACCATATACCATTTTAAATTATAGAAAATAAGAAAAAATATTAAATATTTAATAACAAAGTGCATTTTCTGTTGTTAAATATACCTACTACAATTGTATGTATGTATGTATATATATATATATATATATATATATATATATATATATACAGGGCAAGTCAAAATGTTGTGCAGGTTTTCAGAAATTTATTATGTGAAATGTAATGCACATATAATATTGTGAGACATATTGTATGAAAGGTAAACTCTCAAAGTTTTTTTTTAAATATTCACAGATGTTCTATGTGAGCGCCTTTTGTTACACGACAGATGTCAAGCCGATATTCAATCTCCTGCCAAACTTTCTTGTAGTCAGTCCGCGGTCGAGATCAGCAATGGCTGCTGTGATTGGCGGGCACGCAGTTTCTGCAGTGGTGTTGGAGTTGGTGGTAACGTAAACATTTATCCTTTAACAAGACCCCACATGAAGAAATCCCACGGGGTTAGATCTGGTGAACGCAGGTGGCCATTGAATTCGTTGTTGCTCCACCCTGAAGATGCACGTCCTATCCAGCGTTGTGGTAAAGCCGTATTCAAATGGTCCTCGAAACACTGCCATGGTAATGTGGAGGGGCACCATCCAACTGCAGAATGAACTCTGGACTATCCGCTTCAAGCTGCGGAAGGAGCCATTGTTTGTAAGCATATCATGTAAAACATGTCCGTTCACAGTACGTTCATGAAAGAAAAGGTGCCCATAAACCTTTGCGATGGGAAATGGCACAAAAGACATTCACTTTCGGAAGAATCGCGTTGATGTTCCAGAGTTGCATGGGGGTTACCAGTTTCCCAAATCCTTACATTGTGTCTATTCACTTTTCCTGAAAGGTGGAACTTCGCTTCATCAAAACACTGTACACTAACCCTCTCATGGAACTCATTCTCTTCCATTACTGCGAAAAAATCAACACAGAAGGACGCTCGCCAAGCATAATCGGCGGTTTTTAAGGCTTGCACCGTTGTGCCCCCAAAAGTGTAGGGTTTGCATCTGTAAACGTTTCCGGAGAATCCGCCATACAGTTTTTTGTGGTAGTTGAAGTTCTGTCGCTCCCCGGTAGGTGGATTTCTGTGGACTCCGCACGAAGCATGTGCGAACGCGTTCGACTGTCTCTTCACTCGTCGACGGACGGCCACTCGATTTTCGTTTACAGATACAGCCTGAATCCCTAAATTGTGTGTACCACTTACGAATGGATCTCCCATCCGGCGGGTCTTTATCGTATCTGGTACGGAAATGTCGTTGAACACTAGTCACAGAGTTATTTACATGGTAATCAAGCACACAGAAAGACTTCTGATCCCCAGTCAACGCCATTTTCCTTTACTGCTTTGCTGTTGACATCTTGCGGGTGAACGCAGAACTTTAGGAGTGGACAACTAAACTTTGAGAGTTTACCTTTCATACAATATGTCTCACGATATTATATGTTCATTACATTTCACATAATAAATTTCTGAAAACCTGCACAACATTTTGACTTGCCCTGTATATATATATATATATATATATATATATATATGCGTATATAGTAACTGATTACAATTTACGTGATGCAGGATTTAGCATTTTTGATTTATAGATACACATTCTTAATAAGTTAGTTATTTATCAGGGTGCATGTACTTTCAAAACAAGTTATTATAAATCGCAAGCTGTGCAATTGCTGACCTAGTGAATTCTGTTTTTAAACAGCGGTAATAACAAAACCCTAATTAGCCCGACACTGGTGATTCACTTCATTACATCGATGTATTAGATTTGCTTATGCAGCTATTCACTCTCTAGTATTCGCCGCATGTTGACTTGACTTGACCCATTAATAAAAATAATGTTTCCTGTCACACATGAAGACTCACGCTGTAACTGAATGGTTTGAGTCAAGATGTCTCAGTAGAGAGCATTGGTTGGAGTCCCCATGAGAGAATAAATTTTCTCATTGAATTTCGGCCACAATGGGACTGGTGCCCACCCGGAATCACGAAGAATTTGGGCAGCTACAATATTTAGCGGTTGCGGCCGAGAAAACCAGCGATAACTGCTGAAGTATCCGACATGCTGACCACATGTCACCCTATATATTGGTTAGATGATTGCCCGCCTCTGTGATTGATATACTTGGGTGTGAGATCAGCAACCAAGGGCTTTCTAGGCCATTCAGCTTTTTTTAACACACGAACTTATGAATTTGTTGCGCTGATTGTTTGTTTGACAGTTGTGCATATTCTATAACATACGGGTCCAATGCTTTTACGTTGTGTACGCAATGAATCCGTGATAGCTGCAAGATATTCAAATTGTTTTTCTAAACATTTCTTTCCTTCTTCTATATCATTTTATGGCTCCTTCTGAACAGTTATTTGGTTGGTTTTACAGTTCACATTACGTAATTTTGCACAATTTTGTATCTTCTTACCCGATTTTTCATATAACCGTGCCATTCTTTTTACTTGGCCGCCAATCGCATCTATAGCCCATTTTCCAAGGTACGATTCAAAGAAGTTCCATTTTATGTCAAAATCTAAATATGCAAGTAAGCAGTGTTACATTGCTAAATGTATAGGCCTATTTTTATTACCTGCTGCTCCAACTGAAAATTTTTATCACGTCAAGTTTTGGAAGAAATCACTATAGTTCAGTAAACACTTCTCTATAGCGCACTTGCTATGTGTCACATATCCTGACACTAGAACAAAGTATTTCTTCTGAACTTCTCTGTCACCTTTCATCTAAACTAGGCAACAGCAATGATATTGAGATATGCTAATTTTTCCAATGAACTGCCTAGATCTCATTTTGTTCCTTGTAGGTATAATTTTCTGAGAAATCAACAAGTATGGCTGCGTCGTTTACTGAACCTCCTCCTGAATATATTTAAATGCTTCCGCTGGCTGCCTTTTAGCTCAAATTGACACAGAAAGAGGGTTAGTAATTATTTTATGGAGAAGCTGAGCCGAATAGTCAACCAGATTTCCTAACCTATGTTTATGTTAATCCTCAGCAGAGTGCAGCAAGCAACTGAGTGTGCCATGCATATTAGCATTATAAATGATAGGTCAAAAAGTCAGTCAGTCACGGGACTCTAGCGGGAAAAAATAATGACTGTACAAGAAAATGTCATCAACACTTTTTTGTTAGTTGTGTACCGATAACGTAGAATCCAAGAGTAAATTTTTATCCATCAATTATTATGTTGTGTACAGTAATTTTTATACATTTTCCGTGACTGACTGACCATAGATTACAGTTAACAATTATAGGACACATTTAAGGTATATAGAACATTAGACTGCAATTAATATTATTACATTTGCTACTAGGGATGACCAAAATATGGTTTAGCAAAAGAGTTTGTGAAATAAAACGAATCAATATGTCCAAATCATTAAACAACAAATTGGTGAAATTTTGCGTGTTTTTACAGATTTGGAAAATAACAAGTTCTACCACTAATATTGGATAAAAATAATACACATTTGAAACATTATCTTATAGAATCAGAAAATTTGATCCTTAGAGATATATATTACGTCAACAAAATTATTCCCGCGTCAATTTCAAGATTTTCACCTCGGTATGATATTTGCATGGAATCACTCAAAATAAGTAAGTCATTGTTTATAGTTTGTCGCCGTGTCATAGTCGGTAGAGTCCCTACCTTCCACTCCGGCGACCCGGGTTCGATTCCCGGCGGGGTAGGTGATTTTAAATCTCCACCTTGGGTCTGGGTGTATCCTGTCCTTGTGTCTATATGTGAGAATAAAATAAAGTTAACAAAAAAGATAAGGCAATAAGGTAAATCAAGAAGGAAAAACAGTGTAAACGAAAAGGGGGGGGGAATCATATGTTTGTGAAATTTGTGTCTGTTTATGTAGCTATACATATTATAGTTTATGGAAATGCAATGCTCCATTTTTTGGCCATTTTATAAGACCATTTTATAAGACCGTCTCACTTAATGAGACATCCACCCATAGTAATTCTGCCCGAGGGCAGATCTTTCACTGCAATCATAGCAGTTTTCCATGCTATGCTTTGCAGCGTTACTAGAGCTTGTGGTAGCTTCCCGTTGCTTTCCACACCGGTGAAGGATGATGATGATGATGACCATACGATTTCGGGGACCGTTTGGACCTTAAAGTTTTTCTGACATTTGTCTTACAGGTGAGGAAAAACCCCGATAAAAACCTTACCCAGAAAAACTGCCCCGACTGGGGATCGAACCCGGGCCCTCTGCGTGACAAGGCAGCGCGCTACCTCGAGACCACAGCGGTGGACTTAATGAGGCAAAGTATGAAATAAAGAAAACTTTCAGTTCTTTTAACGTAGATGATTTTATCTAAAATTTTATTAACTTTAATACTAAAATATTACTGACATGTTCAACATGTCGATAGAATTGACTTCCTTAAATTAGGCTCATTTAATTTATAATTAAAAAAAGTTAACAGAACTTTGTCAAGATGAAATAGGGATAAAGCGAATATATACAAAGTAAGTGTTTATTATGTGTCTTTTGTTTCAGGTAAGGCCGCATCATATAATTAAGAGTGACGTTACTTGGTGAGTCTTTACTTATGTTTTTTTTAATATAAGCTATAGGCCATATTAGTTATTTTTCTTTCATACAAAATTGAGCATATTAGAGTATTAACTAGACAAGTTATATTAGCATGTTTTGAGATATCCTAGAACCTGCGATTTGCACTCTCTTGATTGGTTACTCTATTCCTATCTCGATCTTGGCCTCATCCCTCTCAAAAGCGGACCAGTACTGGACGCGTATTAAATGTGTTCACTATGTTTTTTCAATTATGTATGTAATGATAATTCTAAATAATCTGAATATCTCCAAGTATCAAAAGAAGCTGAACATTTCAAATACTTCCACGTCATCAACTGAGGTTCAATTTTTTTGTCCAATCCCACCAGGTTGTCTTTACTGACATTTCTGGCTTTCTCCCCTAACACCGGCGGAGTTACGTTTGCGATGATATGATGAGCGATACATTATAATGAAGTGCCAGGAGAGTCCTTAACCTAAATTCCAGACCATGAGCAACCAAAGGGATATATTTTATTTGTTTTTTATTTATATTTTATTTCAGATTAAAATTACTGCTTAATTTACGTTGATGAGATGTTAATTATATAATTTTGACCTGGTAAGTCAGTAGTCATCAACTAAATTATTAAACTTTTTCAAGTTATTCTAATATGGAGGCCTTTCGAAAACAATGTTTCATCTTCTGCGTAACTGGAACTGATGGTTATTTAGGCTGTATAACGTATTTATGTCTGCCATTATGTTCTTGTTGAGTAGGTCTTTATCCCATGCTTCTTTTAGAATCTCTATGTCTTCAAGGATGCTGATCCTGTTGTTATTATACTCTCTGTGTAATATTGACATAGAGTTATCGATTTCAAATCGATGACCTGTTTCTAGAATATCTTCGGCAAAACTTGATTTTTCTTCATTATTAATACAAATTTTGAAATATATAATTGTAGGCTTTCACTGCCGGCGTCTTGATCCATATTTGGTTCGACTTCCGGGCTTATAGGCCGTGATCCGGTTGTCTACCGCAGCAGTAGACGAAACGTCGAGTATGAAGACAACCGGACCACGGCCTGTAAGCCCGGAAGACGAACCAAATATGAATTTTTGAAATGTTCCGAATATCGTGTGTTAAAGTTTCTTATTGTTTTGCCTATGTATAATTTTTCAAAACTATTGCATTTTAGTTTATAGACGCCTTTATTTTCGTACTTATTTGTTGTTTCTGTTGTTGAGCTGAAACACAAAATTCGTTATAAAAGAATACCCTCCGTGCGCTGCTTACTTTTGCCCGGGAATCTACTTATTCCGATCTTCTTGACATCAATGAAAGACAAAAATGGTTATTGTGAGATATCCGCATAAGATAAACATAAGCTTTCGCGGACTTTTTTGTAGACTTTTTTGAGATATTCAATTCTGTGTACATTAATATGGTGTATTTGTTATGGTTTATGCAGCGTAAGCCATTTAAGCGTCAACATAGGGACTCTATTTCACATTTTTCACTACAAAGATTGATTTTTAGGGGTGAAGGGGTTGAGTATTACAACTATCTTACAGCCTATGTTCATCCCGGGAATCTCCTGAACATTTTGCAAAAAGCACCATCACAATTGGATTAACAGTATGGCCGCGCATAAAGTACGAGCAAACAAACCTTCATTTTTATATATTAGATAACTGGCGGGTCCGTGACATCATTGTTGTACTTGGGGGAAACAAGAAGTAAATTGGTAGTAATGATTTAAAAATATCGACTCACCTGTTATTAGTCAAGTGGTATTTCAAATGTGAATTTATATATGAATAAGTGATTCTAAGTTAAGCTAAACTTATAATTGATTGCAAAATTATCGCGTATGGTACACGACAGCAACTATCTCAAAATTGATAGTCTGAAGGTAGATCTTGGTGGAAAGGCCCTGCGGCTCGCCAAATTAATGACAAGCGGTGAGCAATTCCTTTTGGTTCTCCTGGATGTCCAGAAAAGGAGAACCCCGGGTTCCTGCTAAAGCATTTGCCCCGGTGTGATTTAGAGAATGTATAGTTACCGATATAATATATAATTAACGAATTATCATCATTCTAACCTGCATGGTAGCAGCTGTGTGCATGTTTGATTAATGTTTAGGCAGTGATTGTTTGAAAATGGCTTTGTGGCCGTCAGCCAATGAGAGGCGAGTGATTTTTTAAAGTGCGTATTATTGTATAATGTTATTTAGATACCGGAATTAAATGTTTTCCATGATGTATGTATTGCTTTTTGTAAGCGAATGCATGTGTTTTTATTCATTTAGTTTAATTTAAATATATTAATATCGCGAAAAATGTGTCAGCCATTCGCGTGGCTGTCTGTGGGTGCCACGCTCCTTTTGTGGAATTGTAATATTTCGTTTGATTAGAAATATATAATTGTATTATATTGATTTTTAAGTGAATTAATTGTTAGATTGAATATGTTAAATGTATTTTCGTTTGATTTCGATGTTTTAAAATGCCTAAAAAGCAGCTGAGTTTCGTAAGCCAATCGGATGGCAGTGTGAGGTTGCCACGCCTATTTCGTGGACTTATAAAATTTTTCGTTCGATTTTTAGTAAATCCTGTGATGATATGTGAATATTGGCCCTTTGAAGTCGATCCCAGGACGCTCGCGCCCTCGTAAGGAGAATGACCGTAGAACCAGCTCCATGTCAGAAATGAAATCTTTTCAATCCGCTTTACCCGGCTCGATGAAATTGGGAGTGAAATTTACTGGTGGGAACTAGGGGACTACTCCGGCATTTGCCTTTAACGCTAAGGAAACCACCTGAAACCTTTAGCAGAGTAGTTATCTGAAAGAGAAAGTATATAATTACATTTGTGTAGTTTCTCGTACTAGTCTATGACACAGGATGGAGCCCAACGGCCATCCGTTGTGCCACGTGTCATAGATGTAGATTTTTTTTAGAGGACTAGGAGTTTAATTTTGTTAAATAACCCTTAATTTTGAGTTTGGAATAGTTATGGGATTTTATTATTTACTGGTGGAATCTAGGGGCCAACTCCGATATTTATCTTAACGCTAAGGAAACCACCGAAACCTTAGCAGAGTAGGTTTGAAGTTAGTGAGAATAGTTCGAAATATGGCCAAATCGGTAGGGCCTTCCAGCTTTTAGAGGTGATTAGCTGGGGTTTCATCTATTTTAATTAATTCAGGACGGTTCTTATAGGCGAATAGCCGTCAAAATCACCTGTCATGTCATTAATTGGGAATGTACGTCATATATCTAGAATCTTCAGTTATGTTCCATCCAATTATTGTATTCTGTGCCCATGTTACTTGTGTGTGGATGGATTTTTTTCTAGTACGCTGTACTTTCATGTTATTTATGAGCTTGCCGAGGAAATTATCCACTGATTGCCACGTGTTGAACGTAGGGCATCTGTGGTTACATAGGCAAGAATCTATATCTAATTGATAATTTGTCTGAGTCCTTTTATTGAATTTAGGCTCAGTAGTTGTCTCTGTTTTTTTTATTTTGAAGTATCTCAGTATCAGTTTGGGTTTCTTGATCAGTCATGTCATTATCATTATCTTGATGATCATATGGTCATTATCTTGATCAGTAATATAACATGTTGCTGATCGTCGACGATTTCCATCTCTGGCTGAGAGGGAACCGGGTTTCGTTCTTGAAAGTTGAAATCAGGTTCTTCGGGAATAGTAACTCCAGTTTTCCTTGAGTTTCTGTTTGTCCTATTTCGGGATTTTTTGCTCTCAGTTCGAGGAGCGGCTGGCTCGACTCTAGCTGGAGCTGTTAGTCTTTCAACAGCAGGAGCTGATGGCTCGACTGGAACTGTTTCCGACCGTTGAGTTGCAGTTTGAGCTGCATGACGATAGAACTCTATTTTAACTCTGTAATAATAGAGTCTTCTTATTTTGAGGACCTCACAGACTGTGGGTTCATCCACCAAGACTGCCATGAACATTGGCTGCGGGCCTTTGGTTCTTCCGGACGTCATATTGACTACCTTCGGAGCCGTGAACCCGAGACTTTTCAAGTCTTCCTGGATCAGTGATGGATCCACATGGGAGTCGATTCCTTTAATCACGATCTTTTTGGTTACGATGTGACTTTCTTTTGACACCTTCGCAGTAAGGTATCTTACGCCGCTGCAGGAGCTGTACGTATTTATTGTAGGCTGACAATGAAGCCAGCCTGACCCTATTACCTACCCTGGTGACCTCACAAGTTAATGTGAGAGGGTGGTGTTTGTTGAACACACTGTTCACAGCTGCCAGATCTGTCGAAAATTCCCGACGAATAAGTAGGGAAGGAGGTTTGTTTACGCTTTAGCGCTCGTTCTGTGTCCCTGAACCTCCAGTGGCCCCTCCACTGACTTGCGGAGATGTCACCGGCGGTAGAGCGACAGTCAATTAAGAACCATTTTTTTCGACAGCCGCTGCTGGCGTTTTAGGTGTCGAGATTTGTTCGATATTTCGTCAGCCGTTGCTGCCGTATTTTCATTCGAGGTTTCTTCCATTTTCGTATTTTTACGCGTACGTGCCGCGATTGGGGGCGTCGTTGAAGATCTGCCACTTTTCTTTTTTCCATTCCTGAGCATGTTGGAGGGTTCTTAGTTTTTTAGGATACGGAATTGTGGATTACCGGTGTTGAGGTGCCCTGACAAAGACCTTGGTAACGAGGCCGAACTTGGGGCAGACGGGATAAGGCCTAGTGCCTTTTGAGGAACAGGAGCTATCCGTGGGTAGAATATAGGTGAGTGAACCCTCGAGACCTGGAAAAGAATCCGTCAGATTGGTTAGCTTATAGCCGCGCAAGCGCAGACAATTTATAGTAGCGACGGTCGCTTCTCCAGCCCGACAAACAACAGAGACATCGTGTTCTTTTAGGTCTATATTAGGGGTTGAAATGTAGAGGAAGAGTATCACTTAGGCTATAAGACGCAAAATATGTAACGATGCCCACCCGGCAGTTTACAGTGCGCGAAATATACACAGTTTAAAATAAAATAATTTATTTCTGATGTTAGAATTTACAGAAAAATGTATCTTAGTTTATAAAGTTCATATGTGTTTTATAAGATTTTTAATTTAGTATCAATAATAAACTTGTTCTTACAATTATTATATCATAAATAAATACATTTATTTTACTCATTACCAGATTAATTTCTCGATAATTATTTTCATAATGGCGAAAAAAATAATCGCAGGATAATAAGAGTTAATGGAGTTAAAATAATCTTCTCTTTTAATATAGTGATTATATTTAAAAAAGTAATTTTGTACATCAGAGGGTTATTTAACATTCAGTGTAACAACTTAACAGATGATTTTATCACTTCTTCCAAGTAAAACAACATTCTCAAATTTTTGTCATTAAAAATAATCGATTTCACCCGATATAGAATTGTCGAATACCCGAGTTGAGGAGTTGTGTGCGCGTTAATCCCGACATATTACTTTTCGTATTGGCGGTATATCATTAAGTATGGATTAGGAGATGTTAGAGTAATTGATGGTCCACGCAGTAAGGTTCGTTTCATGTCCATGGTCCAACTAATGTGTTGGTCCACTTTATTTAATGTCAACTCCTGCTACTAGGTCATTTATGTATATGAGAGCCGATGCATGGGATCTGACTGCCGGGCGACTCATCGAGTATCAGTTGGTTTAACGTTGGAAAACGGGTCATTAACCTTATTTTACTTAGGTACCGGTAATAATGTTTGTGGCAAACACTCTACATTGGCCCCTATTACATCCAATTTTGCTTTCGTTAAAACAGTTTGTGCTCTGGAATTTGTTTTGTCTAAAATTCTACATGTGGTTTCAAATTTATTCTCTAATTTATTTGTATAGCTTTTCTTGAAAGGGGCATCACTGGGACTATTTATATCGTCCCATAGATGTGAGTCAATGACCAATCACGTTTCAATGAATTTTGTTTTATAACCAATCATAGTCGTATATCACCTCGATATTTATCTACTTCTGTTTATCATATTAAAGAAAGCTCCTCCTTTTTAATAATCTGAAAAAGCCAGAGCATTATTTTGCAGTGTCCGACTCTCGAGCAAATACGTTGAATGTAGCAAATAATGAATAGATACCTTCGAACTACACATTTGATAAATGTGTGTTCAATAATTGTGTTTTTAAGTAATGACTTTACAGAGTTGTTTCCTAAAAAAAATAATTAATAATCTATCAAGTTGGTTATAATATACAGTCTGATGCGTTTAATTTTTTCTCCACTAGGGTGCATTCTTACAATATTGCGATCCTATTTGGCAATTTTGCAGTGGATGAATAAATGAAACTAACCAAACATTTCTCATTTGTTTTCAAACATCGCCACTCACACTAAATATATACATATTTTAAAATGCCGGTAACTATATTTAAATAATTATTTGTGAGTAAACAGCTTAATTTTATTCGTTAAATAGTCCTAACAAATACCATTCTTGATTTCCAAATCATCTAGATTAATTGGAAATCACTCGTGTCAGTACTTATGAATATGATAAATAACAACACACTCCCATCGAACTTAACGAGCAGAATTATGAAAAATCTGTTCTTGCACGGTCGAATGACAAAACATTTTAAAAACACAATCTGCTGTTAGAGTAAGAATCGATACTGACATTTTGTGACCCAATTAAGATTACATTACAAGAGAGTAATGTTTTCTTTGGCGATACTAAATTGCAGATGACTTCAATATCAATGTCAAGTAGAGAACGGTAGTACTGTATATATTATTGGAGGTTGATATGCTATCGTTCGCTCAGGACGCATATATCGTATTTGCGGAAGCTATATATTTTAATAAGTCTGTATTTTTCTAGTTCACTGAGTATCAAGTGTAATATCATGAAGGACGAACAAGGCATTACAATGTATCTGAGCACCGTCTCATACAGATTAAAAAACATCATGCATAAATTATTAATAATTAAAAAATATATTTTTATTATAGAGCGATTCCATGAAAATGTCATACTGAGGCAGGAATAATTTTGTTGATGTAATATATATCTGTAAATATCACATTTTATAATTCTATAAGAAAATGTTTCAAATGTGCATTATTTTAATCTAATAATAGCGATAGAACTTGTCATATTCCAAACCTGAAAAAATACGCAAAATTTTACCAATTTCTTGTTTAATGATTTGGTCATATGAATTCGTCTTATTTCACAAAACCTTTTGTTAAACCATACTTTGGTCCTCCTTGGTCGTAAATTAAACAATATTAATTGGATTCTAATATTCTATATACCTTAAATGTGTCCTACAGTTGTTAATTGTAAGTTATGGTCAGTCAGTCACAGAAAACGGATAAAAATTACTGTACACAACATAATAATTGATGGATTAAAATTTCCTCTTGGATTCTACGTTATCAGTACACAACTAACATAAAAGTATAGATGACATTTTCTTGTAAAGTAATTATTTTTCCCGCTGGAGTCCCGTGACCAACTGACTTTTTGTCCCCTCACTTATATTGCTAATATGCATAACGCAGTCAATTGCTTGCTGGACTCCGCTGTGTATTAACATAAACATGGTTTAGGAAATCTGGTAGACTGTTCGGCTCAGTTGTTTCATAAATTAATTACTGGCGCTTCTTCTGTGACAATTTGAGCTAAAAGGCAGTCAGCGGAAGGATTTAAATGTAGAGTAATTACATGAAAATGTCATACCGATGTGAAAACGTTGAAATTGGCGCAGGAGTAATTTTTTCGATGAGATATTTTTTTTGCAGATGACGTTTTCCGATTATAGAAGTTAATGTTTGAAATACGGATTATTTTGATCTAAATGAATAGTAGAACATGATATATTCCGAAACCTGAAAACACATGCAAAATTAAACGAATTTTTCTTTTACGATTTCACTGTATAAATTTGTTTTGTTTCACTGACTCTTTTGTTATACCATATTTCGGTCCTTCCTGATCATAAATGTAATACTAATAATTGTATTATAATATTCTAGATAATTAAAATGCGCCCTAGAATTATTAAGGGTAAGCTACAGTCAGTCACATAAAACATACAAAAATTATTGTACACAAAACGATAATTGATGGATTAAAATTTCCTCTGGGATTCTACGTTATCGGTACATAACTAACAAAAAAGTATTAACGACATTGTCTTGTAAAGTAATTGCGTTTCCCGCCAGAATCCCGTGACAAAAACAAATGCGCGGTTCTTATGTGTTAGAAAATGTGTGTGTGGGAGTCCTTGAACTTGAAAAGTTCTCGCATTACCTTTGACATGCCATATGTGTCGTACTATCGGGGATCCACAGTGCGGTGTTGTCACATTGTGGTAGCATTCACTTTGTGAAACAGAGCCATGCTTGTTGATTGCAAAAACAGTTTTCAATCATATGAAGTTTCTTGTATAAAAACAATTGTCGTGGAGTATATGTGATTAAGTATGTATAAACTGTAGAGTAAAATAAAATTATTATTGGGTGTAGCGTTATTGGAAACCAACAGAGTTAAAATACGTATGACAACGCTGTACCATATGCTGAAAACAGTCATTAAGTAAGATTTCGCGCATTGTAAGAAATTTCTTTCGATTGTTTAGTTTAAAAATAGAACTGATATCAGCAATATAATTTGCAATCAGTTGCTTTGAAAGAATTATAACAGAATTTTCCACATTTAAATAAACATTTTAATAATTTGTATACTGTACTTTTTTCGTTATTTTTTTTTGTCTTTATAGTTGAGACGCGTGAAAGTTAATTTTAGTGTTCTGGAACGAACAATGCAAATTCTATATCGGCATTTTTATTTATTTTAATGGTTCAATCTATTAACAGCATCAGATAAATTTTAATCAGTTAATATGGTTGTAATAAAATTATACTCATATTAGGCATATTTAACTATAGAGAAGGCCCTTTGTTGTTAAGAAGTTAATATTTTCTTTATTTTGTGAAATTTAAAATGATACATGGTAACCAAGTTAAATAAATTACACTATTTATTTAATATTTTTACAGCATATCAAATTGTACATTTCCTATATATGATAAAAGGAGTGAAGTTCTTTATTCATCTCCATATTATCGCTTTTTATATATTATCCATCTATAGTAATTCTGTTCGAGGGCAGGTCTTTCACTGCAATCATAGCATTTTCACGCTATGCTTGCAGCTTTACTAGGGAACTGTAGATGTCGTAGCTTCCCGTTGCTTTCCACACCGGTGAAGGATGATGATGTTAATGATAATGATGATGGCCATATGGTTTCGGGGACCGTTTGGGCCTTAAAGTTTTCTTGACATTTGTCTTACAGGTGAGGAAAAACCCCGATAAAAAACCCAAAAAAACTGTCCCGACCGGGATCGAACCCGGGCCCGCTGCGTGACAAGGCAGCACGCTACCTCGAGATCACAGCGGTGGACTTATCTATTATAATTTAATATTATTTTGTAATATTTGTATAATATTTGCAGCTCCAGAATATTAAAGTCTAAATAAAATTCAGATATGTCAGTCAGTCATATAATTTAGTCAGTCAGTCACACATTACATATTAGGTTATAACTCTGGCTTAATTGTGATTTTTGTTTCGTTTTTTATTGAGAATATAACTTGAAATGTGTCCTCCAAACGGTATTTTGGAAAATTGAATTAGGAATCACACTTCAGAGAATGATGCAGATGAACATGTTAAGCTGCATGATGAGTTGTAATTTATATCAGACAGTCACACATACTTTGATAGATAATAAATAGCACTGTTTTTCTTCGAAAGTTGTATATTTAAGTACAGTCTTAACCACACACTATTCCTCTATCATATCAAGTAGATAACATCCCTAATTTCATTCAATTGTAATATTTATGCAACCATTTTGCTGCAAAAGTGCATTGTAAATGTCAGTCAGTCAGTCACATATGGGTTTGCTCTATATATAAATGTCCTCATTAGAGGATTGCCACAAGGGCAAAGTGATACAGATAATTAATTTTCGAAATTGATGAAATAATTTTGTAAATCTTCTTGTATCTTGTAAGCCCATGTTTCCCTTAACAGAGATATAAGCGCTCTCCCCCTACAGGGAAGAATTTGAACCATAGTAATTTAGTTACACTTGTTTTCGTATAGATGCCATTTGAGTGGTCCGTGGTCAGCGTTCCGCCTCATACTGACATCTTGGGAACCAAGGTAGTACTAGGACGGGAAAGTTCGGTAAATTTTGCTTAGAGGCCTTTTCATTCATGCTTAAGGATCTTTTACGAGCCTGAAAATCTTCAGACTCTGGACCCACGGTTTGAAGTCCCTCCTGGAGGACTTGCTCCTTGGATTTTTCCCACCCTAAAAAAATCCATCCACCCCGGCCGGGTTTGAACCCGCGACCCTCGGAGTGCAGAGGCACGTTAAAACATTTCAAATTGTAATTTAAATATATTCTATAAAGTAGGACTTTTGTAAACATGGTATCTTAAAATTGAAATTGATCTTTTAATGGCAGCGATGGCAATTTTAGAAGTATACACTCTGTCTGTCCATATCTAAGAAATTCCAAAATTTAGCTAAGAATCCTGGTGTAGACCTCTTGCCCCGATCATCAATCCTGTGACAGTACACTATCTGATTGGTATTTATCATAAGTAAAGCCACGAGTGATTTCAAATTTATCTGGAGAATTTGGAAATCAAGAGTGGCATTTGTAAATAGTCCTACTATTTAACGAATAAAATTAAGCTGTTAACTCACATATCATTATTTAACTAGAGTTTTTTTAATATATATATATATATATATATATAATGTAAACGGCGAAGTTTGAAAACAAATGTGAGACGATTGGTACGCTTCATTTACTTCTTTTGTTTTCAGTGCAACCAGATATTATTTATTGCACCCTAGTAGAGAAATTTATAACCAATCTAATATGTATTAATTAATTTCTGATGTTCTATGATGTAAATATGTCAATTATATTTTTCTGCAACGTCATTTCCTGGAAAACAATTCGTTTAAGAAAGTGCAAAGTGTTTTTTTGTGGTATAATTAATTGTTACAAATGTTTTTATATCATCTCTCGCATTCGCTTTCTGTTGACATTCATGCACTATATATACAATCTGGTAGCCGTATTTCTTGGAGAGTCAGTCACTGCAAAATAATGCTATGACCTATTCAGAATGTTAACAAGGAGGTGCTTTCTTTATTATGATAAACTTTAGTTGGTAAATTTTAGGCGAAACACGACTGTGATTGGTTTTAAATAAAAATCATTGAAATGTGATTGGTCATTGACTCCCATTTGGGGCATGAGTTAAGTAGTCTTTGTAATAGTCAATTGTTGGCTCATAATTATATGGCTTTCTTTTCAGAGCCAATTTCCTCAGGTCTCAAAACGGATTGTGGGATCTAATATCATCCCAATTTTAGAAGATTGTCTAATTACAATAATATCTATTCGTCTATTACTTCCATTAGTGGCCACACCATGAACTTCCTCATAAACTGTTTATCCATAATCTCGCAAGGCTTCTGCCATCATGTTTCGAATAGTGTTGTGTCGAATGTTTCTCAGTGATTCCCCAAACGGACAAGCCCCAAGGACGTGTGCAAGGGTTTCGTGCTCTCTGCGACAACGTCTACGGAGGGTATCGTCCTTAGACCCGGCAAAGAACTCACTGCCGATACATTGGCTTGCATTTTAATTGCTACTATTGAAATTGGAGTTGAAATATTTAATAATCTAATATAACAAAGACTTTTTTATGTATTTTGTTTACATACATTTTATATATTCTTATAAATTATAGTTTCATGAACAATTGCATAATTAATTATGCTTACTAGTATCACATAATAAAAATAACCAAATAAGACGGTTATTTATTTTTCTAAATCCATTCACTTTTTATCTACTCATAGAAACATTTTGGAACCAGCAATGAAGGTACAAATTAATATTTTTAAAACATTTTGGAACATTTTTGGAACATTGCATAAAATGTATATTCAACAAATAACACTGAGCAACAAAAAATATTTTTTTTTTGTATCAGAAAGAAAAATGTGTGATTCTGATAGTATTTTTTCTTCTGACTTAAAATATGATATCGGTTTTTCTCAATCTCGCAAGGTTTCCGAGAAACAGGCATTTATAATTTCAAACACTTTAATATTTTCTACATTCATAACTATACAATATTCGAACATTCGGACTCACGTAGAAAGTAATAAATGACGATTTTCTGCTATATTTCGCCTGTGGATCATCCCTCTTGATGGTCCAACAATAATCGGCCAGCATATTAGGATTCCATTTGCCTTGATATATCTTTTCCATAGCTGAAATCTCCCGATAAAAGTGTTCCCCGTTTTATTTTACAATGGACAAATGGTGGAAAAACATTTATTAAAAAATTATTTAAATCCATTAATTGAAATTGAAGTGAAAAAAAAACATGTGTGATGGAGAAATTCCGGATACATATTTGAAAACACGAGACAAAAATCATGTTGACCGGTGTAATTCGTAAATAGTACATCTTCTTCTCTTCTTCATCCAACCAAGTCTTAGGCATATAGGCTTGTTACGATCTCACTGATGAATTTTGTATCCAGCGTTTCCTTGGTCGGCCCAGAGATCTCTTCCCTGTTGGACAATAAAGAAGCACAGCCTTGGAAACTCTATCTCAACTCATTCGTCGCAAATGATTCATCCAGTTGTTCTTGTATCTATGTATGGTTCTAAACGTAGTTCCTTCAAAATATCATCATTGCGTTTGTGATTCCATTTGGTATATCCTGCTGTATATCTCATGAATCTCATTTCACTAGAAGTTATCCTGCTCTGTTCTCCTTTCCTCAAAGTCCATGCCTGACTGCCGTAGCAAAGGGCAACTCTTGATGTGGTTCTGTATAACCGTATTCTGGTGTCTCTCTGTGAACTAGCAAAGATTTCATTACTGAATTTATTATTTCCATGGTTTTATTAACATTAATAATTTTATTTACTATGTCTACTTCATCCAAATATGTTAATGTATATCCATGGTAGGTAAATGAATTTACTTTTTCCAGTATTTTTGAATATATACAATTTTTACTACGTACTGGGTATTTTCCTTGAAAAGCCATTACTTTTGTTTTCTCTGTTTTAATAATAATAATAATAATAATATAATAATAATAATAATAATAATAATAATAATAATAATTTATTCTGGCGTGCGAAACTTACTTTAAGGGAGGAAAGGAGATTACAGGTATTTGAGAATAAAGTACTTAGGAAAATTTTTGGACCAAAGAGAGATGAACAGACAGGCGAATGGAGACGACTACATAACAATGAACTACATGGTCTTTATAGGAAGCCAGATATAATAAGAACAGTCAAGTCTCGTAGACTGCGATGGGCAGGACATGTTGCACGTATGGGAATGAAAGACTTGCATGGAAGCTTCTTGTAGGAAAGCCAGAGGGAAAACGCCCAGTTGGTAGACCAAGAATGAGGTGGGAGAATAACATTAACTATGATTTGAGGGAAGTAGATTATACAGGGAATGATTGGAAATGATTAGCTCAGGATAGGGATATATGGTGAGCTTATGTCCGCGCGGTCATGAACCTACGGGTTCGATAGTGCCAGTGAGTAAGTAAGTAAGTAAGTAAGTAAGAGCACAAATTACAAGTACATATTTGACAATTTAGATTATGTACGTACTATACTAATTATAAAGAATTAAAAATATATTAGATGTTGCAATGGAAATTATACGATGATAATAAAAACAATAATAATATTTATGATAATAACAATAATAATAATAATAATAATAATAATGGTAATTATAGTATAAACAGGATAAATTTTACAAGAAACACCAATTAATATATGTACCTTACACTATGTAATGTTGAAGTTGCGCCGCGATCCTACCTTTTTAAATATCGAGTTTGAAAGTTTTGAGTGACTATCTTAATATTCCTTTGCCCGGCCCCATAGAAGGAAAAGATTAATCCACCTTTCCTTTGTAAATTACTTAACATATAGTACTGATTTCTAAACAGTGTTATAGTCGTGGAAGCTAGAAGGAAAAAGAGGATTAATTTGGCCTGAGAAAGCTTTAGAACATATCAATACGAAATAGCAAATACCATGATTAGCTACACAATTAGTAAACATACGTTAACTAAAAATAACTTTTAATGAAAATCTTGAGTCACATCATTGAAATACAAATAATTTAACAAAAATTTATCTTCTTGACCATTATATAATTTGAAAGAAAATGTATGAATGAAATAATATAAATTAACAAACTCGGTCATCAGTAATTCGAAAACAATAACAACAACAACAACAATAACAATAACAATAATAATAATAATAATAATAATAATAATAATCAAGCACACATACACTCACTCTCCAGTCCAGCCGAGGGCTAAGGTCCACAGTCTGGTAGCCCTACCCTGGATTGAGGGACTGATGAAACTAAACAGCTCACTCGAGCGACTGTCGACCTGACCACGACACTAAAGATGATGATGAGCTTGCACAGCTTATTTGAGGCTTTCGATAACGAAAGGAAGTTGCGCAGTTACAGGCAGCGCAGAACAATAGGAGGGGGGTACGTAGGAGAGAGGATAACGAAGACAGGAGTTTGGCATTGTTCTATAACATCACTGTGGAGGGAAGACACGATGACGTAGTTGTTACGTACCGAAAAAAAGTGATTTCGGTACAACGTCTAGGTTAGAACAAATATACATTTAGATTTGTTTTAAAAGATGCCAATATCCGGCAGCCTCTTAATGCTTGTGGTAGTTAATTTCAGTTGTTGTGAGAAGTGAAGATTGTATATGACATAGAATGATGTGATGTATGTTGCGGTATATTAAGCAAGAGATTATGTTGTGATCTTGTGTTTAATTTATGATTGGAGGATAGATACTGTAAACGAGAGGATAAATAATTGGGAGTCGAGGTGTGTAGGATCTTAAATAAGGAGAACTAGACAGTGTAATTTTCTTCTCTAAGATGTAGCCATGACAATTTATGTATTGATTTTCATGTTATACGGAGTATTTTATGCCTATTTTGTTAAAATTATATACTGAATATTGTAATTCGTCCTCTGAGGGTGCCACTAATTAAATACTAATTTATATCCCTAAGGAAACATTAAATTTATTAGCGCTGCTTTATTGTCTCAGCTTTAGTAAATTCTTCGACCTTTGTTACAGCAGGTGTATGTTTGTTAATTTGATTTAGTTCGTCTTTTGGGGACATTAAATATTTTTATTTATATTATTTTTGGGTTAACAATGTTTATGGCTGTTCTTGGATCTAATTCTGGATATGGTTTTAAGAAGATTATCGCCCTTTTGTTTATATGCATTTGTTTATAGATTATTTAGAGGCATTGCACGAAGTAGAAATGAATGATATATAATGAATTGTGGACTGAATTTTTAGTGGATTGAACATTCATAGGGGCAGCACGATGGATGAGGAAGTTTGATTTAGTGAATCAAAGACTGTGAAATCTGAAATGCTATAACAGACTGCGCTCAAGTAAAAATCGTACAAGTTTTTCTTCTGTTCAGATGACATAAGGTTTCATTGTAGCTGTTTTTTGTTGGTTTCGATTCGAGGAAACGGAGTAAGATGGATCGCTCCTGTAAGTTGAACATTTCGCCTCGGAAATAAGATAGCGGAGTTGGCAGGAAATAGACACGTCCTATACAATATCACATCACTTTCATGTGAATTGGTCAACAGAAAATGTTTTATAAGCTTATTCCTCCAACCGTTGCGGAGACATAAATCATCATCATCATCATCATCATCATCTTAAGGCACGACAACTTCAAAAGTGAAAGTTTTGACCTTCTCAACAATCCTCCTCCATGCCAATCTGTCTCTTGCCATATTCAAATTAATCACTTTCATTTTCTTTAGATCTTACATTGTGTCAGCCTCCCATCTGATCTTCGGTCTTATAACAGCTCTGCCTCCTATATGTTTCCATTTGTAGAGTTTCTTGACCAGTCTCTGATCATCCATTCTTATCAAATGGCCAAGCCAACCAATTCTGAGAGATCTTATATGGTTTACTATATTCTGATTTTTGATTAATTTGTTTAGTTCGTTATTTGTTTTGATTCTCCAACAGTTATCAGTTCCTCTATTTGGTCCAAATATTCTTCTTAAATTTTTTATTTCAAAAATTAAAAATTTCTGTTTTATTGTTTCTTTTAGGACCCAAGTTTCACAAGCATATGTAACTACTGGTCTAATGGGTGTTTTGTATAACCTTATTTTTGCAGTTTTTGATATTAATTTGCTTTTAAATAAGTATTATTTGCAAAATAAGCTTTATTTCCATTTACCAATCTTTCCTTAATTTCCTCTTCTAATGCATTATGTCCATTTTCTTTGGTACCTAAGTACTTAAATGATTCATGTCATCAATTTGTAGATTTTCCGATTTTATGTTGTCATTACTACATTTTAAATATTTAGTTTTCTCTTGATTTATTATTAGACCAAATTTTTTAGAGTCCTCTTTCAATTTTGTGAAGGTTTCACAAATCGCTTCTCTGGTTCTTGCTGCAATCACTATGTCATATATATAAGCTATACACTGTTTGAGTTTTGTTGTAATACTTCCCCTTAATTCCACTTTTTTAAATATAGAATTAATGATTAAGCCGAATAGGATAGCTGAGAGGGGAGACATAAATACCTTAAGAAATTAACAACAGGGATATTGAAAAATAAGAAGATAAACACAGAATACGGATAATAACGGAGTCAGAAGAAGGTAACTGAATATAAGATAATAAATGGGTTGGTATAAAAATGTGGGGTCACAGAGGGTATCAAAAATAATTTAGGAAAGTACGATAAGAAAGGAGAAGACGTGGAAAACCAATGTAAATTCGTTTTAAATATGTTAAATAAATCATGGAAATATAATGGAGCAATAGAGGACGACACCATGACCCTAGATGGATTCAGCCTCTAACTGAAATGAGTACCAGCCGCTTGTTCTGGATGTAAAGGCAGCCGTCATGCAAGGCTGAGAACCCGTCTGACATCAAGTGTCGATTGTCTAGAAAAAGTGAGAGCCTTGACCTACTACCCAAGGGCCTCCTATGGCATTTAGTGGGATCACTTTACCTTTAACTCTCATAAACTTCAAGTAAGCCAAATGCGCTTCTTACGATCATTGTTAGGAGTTAATAGACTGGATCACCAAAGGAACACTACTATCAGAGGAAAACTTGGAGTAGCAAGTTTAAATGAAGATATCCAAAGATACCAACAAGAATGGAAAAATCATCTGAGAAGAATGGCAAGAAATAGACTTCCAAAATTGGCATTCCAATATACCCCAACTGGACATAGGGACCAAGGAAGACCAAAACATCGGTGGAAAGATCAAGACCATCTTCGCTAGGTTTACCGTACAGGCCACATGGCCTAAAACGAATTTGTTCATGATGATGATGACTTTACCTTTACCTTACATTGGATAGGAATGTTTGGAGGAATCTTCTAAAACAGTAAATATGTTAAGTAATAGTATATTATGATGCGAGGTTGGGAAGTGGTCACTTCACAAACGTGCGTTGTACGTTATTTTTTTTGCGCGATGGTTTTTGAAAATAATAAATAATAGTAAAATAATAACATCTTTGATGGAAATATTTGCGTTCATTATAAATAATTGACTAACGTTAACAGGGTATGCAATATTTATTAGTTGAAACAACAGGAGGCCGTGAGACTAATTAGTGTTAAAATAACAGGAGGCCGTGAGACCAATTAGTGATAACATGGCGGCAAGTACGTATTTATTGTTTTATATTGTTTCAAATATAGTTCACTTCATTTAAAATGCAGTGATTTGTTTCGTAGGGCCTATAATATATATTTACACTACCTTTTGGATATTTTTATATATACATTGTGTGTAGTATACATATATGGCCGTGTTTTTATTTCCCACACGCGTGTTTGTAGTATGTAACATCACAGTATAGTTATTTTATTACAGTATAGTTATTTAGGTTGGCAACTCCGAAATGTAGGAACTTGAACTTTCGTTCATGGTCGCTATTGCTGTAAGTACGACAAAACGCACTATCGCGCAAAAAAATGTTAATTATTATTGTACTGGAATGAAATGAAACCTGAGTTAAGATCTCATATTAGCCTCTGCACATACTCTTCCAATAATACATGCAAGAAATTAAATAAGGAATTCAGCTATAAGTGATTGCATTTACATTCACTTTACGAGTTGAATTACGTACGAATCTCACGTTTTAGATAAAAATAACGGCTTATATAAAAATATTGAAAAAAGTATGTAGCAAGATAAAATGTCTCATGACTAGTTGAAGATGTTCGTTTGGAAGACCTAACAAATAAAATGAAAATGTAATGGGGCCATAGAAACTCAGTATATGACATGAATTTGTATATTACTAGCTAATATCCGGAGTGCACTGCTACGCCTAAATAAATGATAATGTGTTTTTACGTTTAGTTGAATAAGCAAAAGGAAAAATAATTATAAATTTAGGTACATCGTTATAATTTTTAGATACCCCGTGCCCATTACCCGGCTTTGCCCAAGAATCTACTTATCCCGATCTTCTTGGCATAAATTAGCTGAAAGACGAAAATTGTGTTTTTATGTTTAGTTGAATAAGTAAAAGGAAAAAAAAAAAAATATATAAATTGTCTCTCTTCGTTTTTGCAGCTAAAACAACCAATAAACTAATCAATTATATTTTCAAACAACCTTTCATACAATCCAAATAGTAAATAACATTTCATTTTCCAAAATTTAATATGCAAGCAATCACTATAAGTAAAGCCATATCTTAATTATTTTTAGATACAATGTGCACATTACCCGGTGTTGCCCAGGAATCTATGTATCCTGATGTACTTGGCATAAATGAGCTGAAAGACAAAATTCATTATTTCGTTTGGAAGACCTAACAAATAAAATGAAAATGTAATGGGGCCATAGAAACTCAGTATATGACATGAATTTGTATATTACTAGCTAATATCCGGAGTGCACTGCTACGCCTAAATAAATGATAATGTGTTTTTACGTTTAGTTGAATAATTATTTTGAGTTATCCGTGCGCTACTTTGCTTGCCCGGGAATCTACTTAACCCGATCTTCTTGGCATCAATAAAAGACAAAAATGGTAATTGTGAGTTATCATAAATAATGCCACGAGTGATTTCTAAATTATCGATAAATTCACGACTCACGAAGTGAGGAGTGAATTTATCTAGAGAATTTGGAAATCAAGAGTGGCATTTGTTAGGACTATTTAACGAATAAAATTAAGCTGTTTACTCACAAATCATTATTTAACTGTAGTTATTTTAAAATATTTATATATTTAATGTAAACGGCGATGTTTGAAAACAAATGAGAAACGATAGGTACGCTTCATTTGCTTCTTTTGTTTATCACTGCAACCAGATCATACTATTTATTGCCAAAAGGAACGCAATATTGTAAGAATGCTTCTCTAGTGGAGAAAAAATGAAACAACAAACTGTATATTAATTCATTTCTGATGTCGTATGATGTAAATATGACAATTATATTTTTCTGGATTGTTACCTGGGAAAAAATACATTTAAGAAAGTGCAAACAGTGGTTTCTTTTTTTTGGTGGTATAAAGAATCGATACAAATGTTTTTATATTAACTCCTGCAAGCGCTATGTGATGACATCTATGCACTATATATATACAATCTGGTAGCCGTATTTCTTACAGGATCAGTCACTGCAAAATAATGGTCAGACCTGTTCAGATTATTAAAAAGGGGGAAATTTCTTTAATATGGTAAATTTAATACTGATAAATATTTTGTGAAACACGACTGTGATTGGTTGTAAAACAGAAATCATTGAAACGTGATTGGTCATTGACTCCCATTTGGGGCATGAGTTAAATAGTCCGTAAAAGATAAACATATGCTGTCGGGGATTTTTTGTAGAGTTTTTTGAGATATTCAATTCTGTGCACATTAATTAGGTGTATTTGTTATGGTTTAGGCAGCGTAAGTCATTTAAGCGTACGAACAGCAATTTTTTTTTTCACTTTTTCACTACAAAGGATGATTTTTAAGAGTGAAGGGCTTGAGCATTAAAATTCTCTAATAACCTATAACCCTCCCGAGAAAATCGTGAACATATTGCAAAAAGCCCCATCGCAATTGGATGAACGGTAGGGCAACGCGTTTTTAGATATTCATTTCTGTGTACATTAATTTTGTGTTTGTTATGATTTATTCAGCGTAGGCATTTAAGCATAAAAAAGTACTTTTTCACGTTTTTCACTACAAAGGGCGATTTTTAAGGGTGTAGGAGTAAATGGTTGGTACGGCCTCGAGAAGGGTACAAATGCCGACTATGTATACCTTAATAAATCTCGAGTAATGCCACTGCGACTTTTTTTAACAGCTCTGTCAGCAAATCCTAATCCTACGTTCTCGTCGTGCTCCCTGACTGCAGTCGTAATAGACTGTAGCTAACAGGATGGGACGAAAGGCGAGTTCAGCGCCTTAAAACTGAGACCTGTCAGCTAAGGGAGCAAACCCTAAAAAAAAAAAAAAAAAAAAAAAAAACCAGGTCCTCCGTGTCTGGGGGTTAGGCGTCAGGCTGGCAACCTGGCCCTGGAAAAAAGTATATCGCTACGTACTTCAGTAAAATATGTCAGCCGGATGGATTTAAATATGACAGACTTAAGCTACGAAAACGGACCTTTGCTATTGGCACATGGAATGTTCAAGGCTTGAACACTAAAGAAAAAGAAGTAATAGATGAGATTACAACAATGAATGCAGATATTATGGTGCTCTCAGAAACAAAAAAGAAAGGGAAAGGACAGGAAAAATTAGGAAATTATACACATATCTGGAGTGGAGTACCAAAAACTAGTAGAGCAAAAAGAGGTATATCCATTTTGATAAAAAATAAGTTGGTAAAAAATATAGTGTCTTGGGAAGAAATTGATGAAAGAATTATTATTTTAAATCTCAAACTTTTTGGGATAGAGCTTATAATAATAGGAGTATATGCCATAAATGAGGATGCAACAACCATAGAGAAAAATGAATTTTTTGACAAACTGTCAGAAATTTTGGACAAAATAAAAAAAACATCAAGAAGTAATAATAACAGGAGATTTTAATAGTCGAGTAGGAAGTAGAATGAAAGATGAAGTGATTGGACCATTTGGGGAAAAAGTGGAAAATGACAATGGAGATAGATTGATAAGTTTATGTAAACAACATGGCTATATGATAATGAATAGTTTCTTCCAACATCGGGAAATACATAAATACACATGGGAACAGCCAACAAAAAATCTCAAATCAATAATTGATTATATAATTGTGAAACAAAAACGTGATATGATAGTGAAAGATGTTAGAGTGTATAGAAAACCAGATTGCGGAAGTGATCATTATATGCTTTTGGGAAAATTCATATTAACAAGTAGGAAAAAACAAAATATTGAAGTAACGGAAGACAGAATAAATACAACCCCTTTGAATGAACAAAGATATAAAGTAAGTTTACTCTATGATGAGAGTATAAAAAATCTTTTTCAATCAAGATTAAAACAAAAACTTAATTTAAATTTAAATAAATCTGCAGTGGAAATGTATGATCAACTAAAGGAAAGTATACATTCAGCAGCTTTAGAAGCACTTGGGACAGAAAATCTAGAAGTAAAAAGAAATAATGAATGGTTTAATGAAGATATTAAAAAATTAGTAGAGGAAAAAAAGAAAGCACGGATGAAATGGTTATCAGATCACTCAACAACATCTCGAAATGAATATATCACTTTAAAACATAAAACAAAGGCGGAAGTGAGAAGAACAAAAAATGAGTACTGGGATAATATATGCTCGAATATAGATCATTCGATTGGATATGCTAGATCCAAAGAAGCTTGGAAAACATTACAAAATATCAGGAAATCAGAAAGAAAGAAGATAAATATTCAGTTGATAAGACCATCAGAATGGATGCAACATTATAAAGGTTTACTTCAAGAAAATAGAAATGAGTTTCAACTTCAAGATACGGATGTAGAATATAAATTTGACACTCCAGAGATAACAGAAGATGAAGTTAAAAGAGCTTTGAAAGAGGCAAAAAATGGGAGAGCACCAGGACCAGGAAATATTCAGACGGAACTCCTAAAACATGGAGGAGATATTTTAGTAATATTTTTAACAAAACTTTTTAATAAAATTGAAATTGGAGACGATATCCCAGAAGACTGGAATTTATCGTACATTACTCCTATTTTTAAAAAAAAGGTGATAAAAAACTGTGTTCCAATTACAGAGGTATAAGCGTTATACCTTCAACAGCTAGGATTTTTAGTAAAATTATAAATTTTAAACTTAAGGAGATAAAAGATAACTTAAGAGAAGAACAATGTGGATTCCGGAGTGGAAGATCATGTATTGATAATATTTTCTGTATTAGACAATTACAAGAGAAAATCCTAGCAAAAAAATAAAGAACTACATATGACCTTTATTGATTTAGAGATGGCATATGATAGTGTACCTCGACAATTGTTATGGATGGCAATGAGAAATATGAATATCTGTGATAAATGGATTAATATTGTTAGGAGGATCTATAGTAATACAAAAGCTAAAGTAAAAATACAGAATAATTTAACAGAGGAATTCACAGTGAATAAAGGCCTTAAGCAGGGATGCAGTTTGTCACCAATTCTTTTTAACATTTATTTAGACCAGGCTCTTAACTTGTGGTATAAAAAATGTTCTGAAATGGGTATTCCTATAGGAGGAAAAGTACTACATTCATTGTTGTTTGCAGATGATCAAATAATTTTTGCAGGGGATGAAGATGATATGAAATATATGATAAATAAGCTAATGGAAGAATATAAAAAATGGGGACTGAATATAAATTTACAGAAAACAGAATATATGTGTTTGGGAAAGGATGTGGATGACCTCATACTTGAAACAGGGAAAATAAAAAAATGTGATTTTTTTAAATATCTTGGGTCAATAATTACAAGTTTAGGTACCTGTGAGAGAGATGTACAGGCTAAAATTGCAATGGCAAAAAATGCAACTAAGACATTACATGGAGTAATTTGGAACAAAAATATTACAAAGGAAACTAAAATGAAAATTTATAAGAGCATAATACAGAATATTTTGTCATATGGAAGCGAAACTTGGTCTTTGACGGAATTACAAAAGAATAAAATTAGAACAGTTGAATTCGATTATTTTAGAAGAAGCCTCCAAAAAACAAGACAGGATAAAATAAGAAATGAATTCCTTTGGAGAGAAATGAAGGTCACCACATCTGTTGTTAAGAGGATTGAAAATCAAACGCTTAAATGGTATGGCCATGTACAAAGAATGGAAAATGAAAGATGGCCAAAAAATATATACCAATGGTCACGCCCTGGAAGAAATAAACGTGGCAGACCAAGATGGAAATGGAAAACCTACGTCAGAACAATAATGGAGGATAGGAATTTGGAAGAGGGAGATTGGAATGATAGAGATAAATGGAAACTGAAGACGGCAAACCTGTAAGTGGGGGAAAGCCGAAGAAGAAGAAGAAGAAGAAGAAGAAGGAGTTGAGTTCCACAGCTCTCTTATAGCCTACGTTGATACCGGGAATCTCCTGAACATTTTGCAAAAAGCCCCATCACAATCGGATCAACGGTATGGCCGTGCATAAAGTACGAACAAACAAACAAACATTAATTTTTATATGTTAGATTAGATGATTATTATTTTTGAGATTTGAGGGAAGAAGATGCTTTAGACAGGAACCTCTGGCGACAAATCACTTGAAGGAGAAACACTGTATTGTGGAATATTCCTAATAAAAATATTATTAGTAGTAGTAGGACTTTATTAGACAAAAAGTAAGATATTTACAATATTATATACAAATATGGGGCGCACGGGCAGTAAGCCGTACGTGCTGTTGACAGTCCGTTACAATAAAGTAATAATTGGTACTAGTGTAAAGAAAAATAAACAACAAAAAAAGCAATAACATTACAATTACATAAAGAACACAATAACATTACAATTAAATAATAACACAATAGCATTATACACTAAAAAACATTAACATTACAATTACATAAAGAAAACACAATAATATTACAACTAAATAATAACAGAATAGCATCATACACTAATTAATTTATATATAATTGTTAAGAAATAATGGTATTGCATTTTGATAACATATCTATTCATGAATGTGTGTTGTCCTTATTTTCCGCGTTTTGTCCAGAAATTTACCGAGGTTTATCCAATTTTCTGGATTTACCAATACTCGTAGCATGCCAATCTTTCCCGATTTGAATTTAGAAATCTTTCCGGTAATACCTGACGTCTCCAATATTCTAAATCATTATATTTTCCTAATATATGTATCTCATCTTCAAAGTTCCCGCACATTGGACATATTCGCATATCGTGATCGTCGCTAATTTTTTTAAATTTCCATGCCCCTAGCCTAAACCAAGCAAGCCCTGATCCCTCCTTAAATCCTAGGTTGAGTATATACGATTATTTTCCCCAGACGTGTTTTAGGTCTCTTTGTAAACACAGTGAGCGTTTTCCTGTACATTCGGCGAAAGTATCTTGTTGGTTTATATCTAAGTACCTCCTCCTTATTTTTCTCCACACGTTCTTGCGATTTTCAGTCCCTTTTTCCCATATCCAGCCCATTCCAATCTTTTGGAGTTCTCTCCTAACCTCGTCTGCCCAAAATTTAACATCTATGTTTTTAATTTGGTGGTCGTAACAAATTGCTCTAATCATTGTTTGCTCACCTTGGATTACTCGCAACCAGTATTTGAGTACACGATTTTTACAGTTAATGTCGTCCTGGAATGACCCGAATTCATATAAAATTCCACAGTTAGAAACGGCCTTACTAAGTCCTGTAATATATATTATTATATACTATTATAATATAATATTATTCTTAATATTACTTATAATATCCATCCATAGTAATTCTGCCCGAAGGAAGGTCCTTCACTGCAATCATAGAATTTTTATGCTATGCTTGCAGCTTTACTATGGAATTGTAGGTGTGGTAGTTTCCTGTTGCTTTCCACACCGGTGAAGGATGATGATGATAAGGATGATGATGATGATGGCCATATGATTTCGGGGACCCTTTGGGCCTTAAAGTTTTCCTGACATTTGTCTTACAGGTGAGGAAAAACTCCGATAAAATCCTCACCCAGAAAAACTGCCCCGACCGGGGATCGAACCCGGGCCCGCTGAGTGACAAGGCAGCACGCTACCTCGAGATCACAGCGGTGGACACTTATAATGTTATTATTAATATGGGAAGAACATGTGGCACGAATGGGGAATGAAAGACGTGCATGAAAGCTTCTTGTAGGAAAACCAGAGGGAAAACGCCCAGTTGGTAGACAATTAATGAGATGGGAGAAGAACATTAACTACGATTTGAGGGATTATACAGGGAATGATTGGAAAACATTGGCTCAGGATAGGGATGTATGGATAGCTTATGTCCGCGCGGCCATGAACCTACGGGTTCAATAGTGCCAGTGATTTAGAGTTAGTTATTATTATAAGTGTACAAACCGTCCAAGGTATTCTTCTCCGGAACACCTTTTTTTGTCTCTGTTAGTACAAATATATCTAATTTATATGTTTCTGTTGTTATTGGTATTGTATTTATCTTGTTTGCAATTCCTTGTACGTTCCAACACCCAATATTCATTAACCTTTTACTGCTATGTAGGTAATTCCGCCCGGCATTGTTCTCTAGGTTATTTAGCATTGTATATTTTTCAGTAGAATGAGGAGCTGGCCCATTGCTACAACCCACAACCTGGAGGACCAGGTAATCTGTAATCAAGATTGTCTTCCTCTAGCCTTTAGTAAATCAACACTGAACCACAAGGCAGTAGCTGTTAGTCTTGGTTCGCCTAGAGTATTTCATTTCCCGGATACCACCCCTATCCACGACCTGGGGAGGCGCCCGATGGGGGACTAACAACCGCACACGGAAAATTATGTAAGTTGAAAACAAATATTAAGAAAATTAGAAGAAAAACGTTTGAAATGGTATGGGCACCTCATAAGATTGGAAGAACAGAGAATACCAAGGAAGATCCTTAATTGGAAAGCTAATGAAAGAAGTGGAAGAGGTAGGCCTGGAAAACGATGGATAGATGGAATGAAGAGAAGCATGGAAGCTAGAGATTAGAGGGAAGAAGATGTTTTAGACAGGAACCTCTGGCGACAAATCACTTTGGGTTGAAGGAGAAACACTGCATTGAGTAATATTCGTAAAAAAATATTATAATACGAGTATATAACCCTTCTTGGGATGACACAGATTCATTTCCTCGGTTGGTCGAGTATTTAGTAATTTTCTTTGTGGGCCCTATTCTGTTAATGAGGTTGAACGAATTTTCCTTGTATTTAAATTTTATATCAATTATGGAATCAATTTAGAATAATATAAATTTTTAAAAAAAATTTTCCTGCGAATGTACTATTAAAACTGTTATCATTATTTTTGCGTTTTCCGTTACTTTTCCATGTATAATATTTATTGCCCTTCGGCCTCAGTGGTCTAGAGGTTAAGTACCTTGCCTCTGGTGCCAAGGGTTGAAGGTTTGAAACATGTCCGGTGTCATAGAATTTTTAGGATGGAAAAATCCGAAGGACAAGTCCTCCTGGAGCGCCTTTAAGCCTTGGGTCCCGAGACTGAACATTTTTGTTGTTCGTAAAAGAACCTGAAGCATAAATTAGTGCTTTTGAGCAAAAATTAACTGGTATTTCCCATCCAAGTAATATCTAGGTGTAGGCCTACTCTTTGGCGATGAGCTAACTTCATTTCACTCCCTGATGTCTGTAGGGAAATAATCTTAACTAAATTAGCGTGGTTAAATAACTTCCGTAAGGGAGCATCCTTGCTCCAAGTGGGGATGTTACAGTATATATATATATATATATATATGGTATAATAAGAAAAATAAATGCCTGGACGGGATTCGAACCCGTATCTCTGAGTTTTTCTTATCATACCATATTAAGCTTGCATTGCTCAATGTTAAATATTTAATTATAACATATATATGAGCGTGATTCGCGCTTGCAGGTTATAAAAAAGTGAGATAACTCCAGATATGTAGAGAAAAGTAAAAGGTTATATTAATTGATCAGAAGGTTTTGGTTTCTACGTGATATTGTACAGGCGCACATAGGCTATATTTGTTTAAAACATCGAATTTGTGTCATAATTCGTGAGGAAATGAAATATAACATTTTAACGAATATGTTTTTAATAATCTAAATATTAAATTGCGCAGTGTTGAACCACGCTCTGCCAAACCATTTTGTGCAGTCTTATTATTTTAATCTCGTTCTACTACCTTTTTGCACCCACGCAGGGTTATATTGTTGATCACTATTTTGATTGGAAAGCATATATTGTTCAAATTTGTGACATCTTTGCACGGGCCCATAGAGGCAAAGAGGAATTCAACTTTCTTTACTAAATTCTCCCCATATGTAATGTTTACGAAGTTATAAAATACAATCGTGGAAGCTTTGGGATAAAGGAACTAACACACGCTTGAGCAAGCTTTTGGATTTTGACTTTGATATCTGACTTATGCTAACTACTGAATGAATAGGCATAGAGTAAGTAAAAAGCACAACTAAAGCTTTTAATGCGAGTCAAAATATAGTCAGATATAATATAAAGATAAATAAATAAATATTCAATTTACAAAGAAAAAGAAATCATAATAGATCATCTACACAAAAGAAAATATGATATAAATCAACATACACACATACATGATCACTCACTCTAGTCCAGCCTCGGGTTGGGGGAAATACTGTCCTAACGTCCCTACCCTGGCTTACTGGACTAAACAAAGAAAAACAGCTCTCCTGAGCTGCTCTGACCAGACTCCAATGGTGACTAAGTAGATGATGATTCGATGTTACAAAACACAGCTACTTATGAGTTCACCGGGAGAGGGGGAATGCGCGATAGCACAGGGTGCGCACTAGGAAAGGAAGGGATAGATAGGAAAGCATTTGGCACTGTTCATAAAGATGACACTCAAGATGGAGACGCGATGACGTGTAGTTTGCGCAGTAAGACGTAATTCCTGTATCGAAATGTCCATTTCGGTACAAAATAATCAATTGATTTGGCGTTTACTTGATGAAAATCCACATTTATTGAATAAATAAAAATAAAACTTAAAATGTATATGATTTTCATATATATATATATATATATATATATATATATATATATATATATAAATACGTGAAGAAAAACAAACTTTGTACATTGCGCGCACGGAGGAATGTGATATTTGGAATAATTAAAGTTCATATAGAGAAGGAGTGAAGAAAAATAAAATTTATGTAAAATATGTGTTACAAATAAATTAAATTGAACAAAATAAAATAAATTGCCTCTAAGGAATTCATGTGTATTATTCATTTGTGTACTCATTCATTTGTTTACGTTCATACTCAAAGTACATTGTTGCAAAAAGAAAATTGTGCAGCAGCAATGTGATTGACTTACTCTCGCGTATTTATTGTTAGTGGTTTATTATTAGTGGTTTAAAAAGTGAATACATTTTATTATTTAAATTTAAATTAAACCCTGTCTAATCTTGGTTTTAGTAATTTCATTACATGTTTTTTTTATATTTAGATATTCGCACCTACTTCCATTATGCCTCGACATAGAACATAGATGGGTCGGATTGAGAGACAAAGAAGAAGGGATATATATTCCCGTACACATAATAATAGGCCAAATGCAAATTGAAATAGAATAAATAGTATACACATGTCAAATGACGCATAGTCAAGCTATACCACATATTTCCTATCGTTCGTATTTTTAAAATAAATCGAAAATTAATGCATAATGACGTATATATGACAAAGTTAAAAATATAATAAATTATGGTCGAATTTCGACCGCTGGGCGATCACTAGTTCATATAAATATCTGAGCAGATTTTAAGTATAAGTTCCTTAGAGATAAATCTAATCAAAATGTTCTATAGACTTTTGATTGCAAAATGCACGGTTTTTCTTGGTCTCGATGGACTAGAGTTTACCATGCTTACGACGAATTCAGACCTGGCCACGATGGATGGAGTTTTAAATACTTACATTTCTTCGGAAGATAATTAAATTTGTGTCGAAAGAGTGACGATCTTTCACCGTAAAAATACAACCACCAAGAAATATATCAATAAAACTAAATATATGGTCACACGTAGAAATACATTATATAATGGAAATGGACAGCTAATGACAAATGAGGGAAATTTTGAGGAAGTGGCAGAATTAAAATACCTAGGAACAATAATCACAAATAGGAATGAGATGCACAAAGAAATTAAACATAGGCTCAATTCTGGAAATGCATGCTATTATGCATTGCAGAGACTCTTGATGTCCCAACTCCTTTCAAAAAACGTTAAACTGAAAATATATAAAACTATTATTCTACCAGTTATATTATATGGGTGTGAAGCATGGCCTCTTACTTTAAGGGAGGAAAGGAGATTACAAGTATTTGAGAATAAAGTACTTACGAAAATGTTTGGACCAAGGAGAGATGAACAGACAGGTGAATGGAGAAGACTACATAACAATGAACTACATGGTCTTTATAGGAAGCCAGATATAATAATAACAGTTAAGTCTCGTAGACTGCGATGGACAGGACATGTTGCACGTATGGGGAATGAAATACTTGCATGGAAGCTTCTTGTAGAAAAGCCAGAGGAAAAACGCCCAGTTGGTAGACCAAGAATGAGGTGGGAGAATAACATTAACTATGATTTGAGGGAAGTAGATTATACAGGGAAAGATTGGAAAGCATTAGCTCAGGATAGGGATGTATGGAGAGCTTATGTCCGCGCGGCCATGAACCTACAGGTTCGATAGTGCCAGTTAGTAAGTAAGATAATTAAATTTGTGAGACTTATGTTGTAGTTGTCACTCAAAAGAACCTCTGATCTGAAACAATAAGTCTCTCGGAAAATTTGGGGGGTGCTTTTTATGATTTTACATTTTCTTCTTGGAGGCTTTACTTTTACCAATATCTGTTAATTATCAAATATATTAATTGATATAGAGCACCCCACGCTTTTGATGGTAAAATTATTTGCTTTTTGTTGATAACTCTAGTTTTATTCTATATGTGTTGGAGATTATTTTTTTGTTGACCACTTTAATTTTATCCCAATCGTGTTGGAAATTAAAATTATTTTTCATTTTTTTAGTTCGGATTTCTAATAAAGCGTGTTGTTTTAGTTTTTTAAAACTATTATTTATTTAAAATACGTTTTATGTATACTGTATTGAAATCATGCCTATACGTCTCGCCATCATTAACGAAGTACCAATGGACAATAGTATATTACGATGCGAGATTGGGAAGTGGTTTTTACAGAATCGAGGAAATGTTTAAAAACCGGGCGATAGCGACGTTTTTAATTTCCGTGATTCTATAAAACACTTCACAAACATGCGTTGTACATTTTTTTTTCGCGATGGTGTTTTCAAAATAATATATAATAGTAAAATAATAGCATCTTTGCTGGAAATATTTGCGTTCATTATAAACAATTGACTAACGTTAACAGTATGGGCAATGTTTATTAGGTGAAACTACAGGAGGCTGTGAGAACATTTAGTGAAAACATTGCGCAAGTACGTATTTATTGTTTTATGTTGTTTCAAATAAAGTTCAGTTCATTTAAAATACAGTGATTCGATTTGTATAATGTATATTAACACTACCTTTTGGATATTTTTTGTATATACATTGTATGTAGTATACTTATGGGGCAGTGGTTTTACTTCCCATACGCATGTTTGTAATATGTAATATTACAGTATAGTTATTTTATTACAGTATAGTTATTTAGGTTGGCAACCCCGAAATGTAGGAACTTGAACTTTCAATCATGGCCGCCATTGCTGTAAATTCGACAAAACGCACTCTCGCGCAAAAATGAAGTTTGCACATTTGTTTTTACTAAAGCGTACATTTGTAATCCAAAGTTTTTAACACATTTTAATTAACATTTAACACAAAAAACGTATTTTTGGTTATTATATAATTTAATGACTTCGTTAATATCTTGGGTCATTATCGTCGCAGTTCAAGGAGCGTGAAAGGGCCGATAAACGTTGTTTATAGGTTTTTACGTGCCAGATAATTCACGATAAGGGACCCACAACTCTTGTGCTCTTCTGAAAGAACGCACTGAAAGATCCATGAACCCGGGGCCCTTATAACCAGCGGCGAATATGGTAGCCGCTGGTCTACAATGAAATAAAACCATATTTGAAACCTGTGCTGTTTTATTAATTTCAAGCTGTATAAATATATGATTTAAATTATTAGAAAACTACTGAACGAAATACGATTCTACGTAAATATCCGTGGTTCAAAACCCGGCTCACTAGCAAACATTTTCTTCCGAGATATATTTTCCAATTTTTATTTGTTATTTTTAGTTGCTGTAACTATAATGGTTACATTGTGAGTTTTCTCTAGTAGACATTGATCTTTCTGTTCTGTGAAGTTCGGTGTTTTGTCTCATCTATTTCAAGTCTCACTTGACAGACGCTGACGCTAACTCGATGTTAATCTGGTTATACTCGTATAATAAAATATATGGTTGTTGCCACTTAATTTCTTAGGTATACGATTGATAACTAAGAAGCCAGTGATTTTACGTGGAAGTTATGATTCTTCCTTACAGTAAAGAAATCCCGAAAAACTTCAATCTGGAAATATTTCTTCACTAGGAATCGAACCCAGTGATCGTTGATTGAGAGGCAACTATGTTGCCTCTAAACGACAACGATAGTATACTTTATGATACATACAGCTTTTTGTGCAGTTATTATTTATCTAAGCACTGTGTACTCAGAGGATTTCCTTTGCCTGTAATTACTTTATCAGTAATGGAAATTATTTAAATAACTTTGAAGGCAATTTATTAGTGAGAAATCTAACACATTATTTCAGTAAATTTACAAGGAAGAGCGCTATTGCGTGTTGTGAAAGCATAGTAGATCGATGTATTGATGCATGTGTTACAAAAATAACACGTTACAGTCTGTAATATTCCATCAGACACTCGCCAATGTGCATCATTCCTTTTATTTCCCAATTGCATGCGTCTGAATTAGTTATACAATTCGCTCTTAAGGGAATCCATTATTCTAATAATGTTAGAGAAGAGAATTGACCGAAGAATATTCATAATGTTAGAAAACTTTTTTTGGATTAATAAAACAGTTTAAATAAAAACTTTGAATAAGGAAACAAAATGTAATTTATACAAATTTTCATAAAACCAGTGTTAATGTCTAGTACTGACGCTATCGAAAGATGATATATCAGGATGGCCAAAATACTCAGAAAAACACATGGTTTAACATGTGACCATGGATAAGACAAATTATTAACTCTATCAGTGATTGAAGTCTTCCGATTATTTAACACCAATTAAAATTTTTAGATGACGAATACAGAGTATTTTCAAATAATGGCTGAATATTAGTTTCCTGGACAAGTTAGGTGACTAATAATGCGATGGATGTTTGGGAGTTTAGGGGAAATTGAATAAATTGGGAATTAAAGGATGGTGACTGGTTCCCATGAATGGGGAAACATGGAAGAGGGCGCAGAGAGAAGATGTGGTTTAATTTGGAATTTATAACGGCAGTCTGATTATCATAAGTAATGCCACGAGTGATTTCCAAATTATCGATAAATTCACGACTCACGAAGTGAGGAGTGAATTTATCTAGAGAATTTGGAAATCAAGAGTGGCATTTGTTAGGACTATTTAACGAATAAAATTAAGCTGTTTACTCACAAATCATTATTTAACTGTAGTTATTTCAAAATATTTATATATTTAATGCAAACGGCGATGTTTGAAAACAAATGAGAAACGATAGGTACGCTTCTACTGCTTCTTTTGTTTATCACTGCAACCAGATCATACTATTTATTGCCAAAGGAACGCAATATTGTAAGAATGCTCTCTAGTGGAGAAAAAATGAAACATCAATCTGTATATTAATTCATTTCTGATGTCGTATGATGTAAATATTACAATTATATTTTTCTGGATTATTACCTGGGAAAAAATACATTTAAGAAAGTCAAACAGTGGTTTCTTTTTTTGGTGGTATAATAAATTGCTACAAATGTTGACATGTATGCACTATATATACAATCTGGTAGCCGTATTTCTTATAGGCTCAGTCACTGCAAAATAACGGTCAGACCTGTTCAGAATATTAAAAAGGAGGAGCTTTGTTTAATATATGGTAATTATAACACTGATAAATATTTCGTGAAACACGACTCTGATTGGTTGTAAAACAGAAATCATTGAAACGTGATTGGTCATTGACTCCCATTTGGGGCATGAGTTAAATAGTCAAGGGAATACAATATACCCTAGATGAATAGGAATTGTGAATTATCTGTTTTTAGGAAATTTATTACTTGATTTTCCTTCAAATTTTGAAGGGATATCTTTCTCGTGAAACATTTAGCACAGTGATCCCCCTTACAGGTGCATACTAACTGGCAGATGTTTTTGTATGTTAGCATGTTTTATTTCTTGAAAGTTAAACAAGAAGAACGCATGTATGAGGAAAATTTGAATCAACGTTTTATTAACATTTTATGGTGCATATAAATGCCTATTCAAAGTGTCAACTCATATTTTATAAATATTTGCATATAGAAGTGTATAGTACACTCTTTTACCCAAAGATTGTTGAAATTTTAAAATTGTTTAATATCTGCGAGAATACAATTTTATAAAACCGAAAGCTTAGGTTTAATTTTGAAGGCAATTAATTGTGTTTATACCTGAATCATTGCTTCTTTATGTATTAAATATTATTATACGATACAGCGGAACGTTTAGCTGCAGTCACAGCAGCACTGTTACTGCGTCGCACGGACGTAGATACTAACCATGTGTAGTCAGGAACAAATAGCAAATGAAGCACTTACCCACCTTACTTAGAGTAATAGCTGCTCCTCACCCACGTTTATGACCATCGCCACAGACTGACATGAAGAGAGTGTACATGGGATGACACGGCATTGGTTTGCAAATCATCCACAAACGAAGCAGGTCTATGTTTCTCTGTATCGGATAGTACAATAGTACTTATAAATCCAGATTCAAGAGCGGATGCATACAGTATTCATTGCAGGAATAAAACAGTTTCCAAAATTCATGCAGTGTTTACAATCTGATGCAAATCAATAAACATCCTTGACTGCATGGGAAACGACATTTAATAAACTATTCATGAATCCACAGTCCATTTTTAAAAACTGAAAGATCTCATGGACTTTGTGTGTGTGCGTTTTTTTTTTCTCCAAGGAATAAGTAACAACAAAATAATCTTTGTAAGTCAATTAGCTAAACAGATGTTGTAAGGTAAAGGTACCAAGAACTTGCAATATTGTGTATCAATATACGTAAATCTAAATTAACCTTTTAACAAACATAGTAAGAAAATCTAACAAAATATTTATGCTTAAACAGTAGATTGGTGAGAATTCTACAGTTTAAACGGTTTAGATATTGATATTTTTCTTGCGAGTAATATAGTTTATTTGTCATATTGCACTGTCTTCAGGTGATACAGAGAAGTCGTTCTCTTCATACAGAGCCATTTTGAGACAAAAAGGAAAGGTTTTCTGCTAGAAAATGTAGAGAAATATTTAGTTGTGCATTGTAAGAAGATAAATTCATCAAATGAAGATGAAGTGATTGTTTTATGGTATTTCAATATTTGATATTGGATTAATGAAATTGTGTTAGTAGGTCTAATTATAATTTAATTATCAAATAAATTACTGAAGAATATCAGCATTGCATTTTTATCGTCACATTTGTTACTTGAGTAAATTTATGAGAAAATTTCGAAATGAATTGTTCATCAAAACTTTTTTATGCATATTTATACATTTTTAGCACATTTCCAAAATGTATTCAGCATAAATGCATACATATATTCACTAATTTTAATGTGTGTAAGTTTGCTTACTATTCAATTGCTGATAAAATTATGTTACATTCAGAAAAAATGTATGTATATATATGCGCGTGTGTGTGTGTATGTGTGTGCGCGTGCATGTGTGTGTTTTCTAGAAAAATAGTTACAAGTATGTATTTAAACCAGAGAAAATCTTGTACGAAAGTATACTAAAAGTTTTTATGATCAATAAAAGTTAGTATACATCCTATGAATAGGTTGCTGTGCTATTATACATTACAGGGAATGGTAGTCGTTGCAACTTCTATAATAAATATGAGTATTACACTAAAAGTATAATGAAAAAAATATTATTTTAGTTATATTAAATGGTCTCTTACTTTAAGGAAGGAGAAAATCATTATGATTTTTTTGAGAATAAAGTTATTAGAAAAAAATTAGACCAAAGAGAGATGTACAGAATGGGGGAAGACTACATAACAATGAGCTACTTGATCTTTATGGGAAATCAGGTGTAATACGAACAGTTAAATCTCATAGACTTGCGATGCGCGGGATATGTGCAACGAATTAGGAATGAAAGAGGGTTGTGGAAACTTAGTAGGTAAACCACATATAAACCGCCGAATAGGTTGGCCAAGAATGAGGTGGGGTAGGTAAACCACATAGAAAGCGCCCAATAGGTAGGACAAGAATGAGATGGGAGAATAATATTAACCATGATTTGCGGGAGATGACTTATACAGGGAATGATTGGAAAACATTAGCTAGGATTGGTATATATGGAAAGCATATGTCCATACAACCATGAACCTCCGGGTTCGAAAGTGCCAGAGAGTTAGTTAGTTACAAATGTATTCTGAGAAAAAATGTGCTAATAAGGCGTATATTAACAATATAGGACATTCCGGAACTCCATAAAACATAAGTATGGAATAATTCGAGGGTTTTTTAGATTTTTACAATATCTTGTAATGATTATTAAAAATAAATTTTGCTATTTTTCTATTTAAATTTTATTTTGAGACACAAACATATTTGGCCATATCTCATCTATGATCTTTAGGTATATAACGGTAGGTTGTATGTATTAATGAATCTTGAGTAATAGTATATTACGATGCGAAGTTGGGAAGTGGTTTTTACAGAATCGAGGAACATTTTTAAAAATCGAGAGATGGCGAGGTTTTTAATTTCCGAAATTCTGTAAAACACTTCACAAACGTGAGTTGTACATTATTTTTTGCGCATTTGTGTTTTCAAAATAATAAATAGTAGTAAAATAATAACATCTTTGTTGGAAATATTTGCGTTCATTATAAACAATTGACTAACCTTAAAACCTTAACAGTGTGGGCAATGATTGTTAGTTGAAACAGCGGGAGACCTTGAGACCAATTATTGATAATATGGCCGCAAGTTCGTATTTATTGTTTTATATTGTTTCAAATAAAGTTCAGTCCATTAAAAATGTAGTGATTTTTTTCGTATAATGTATATTAACACAGCCATTTGGATATTTTTTGTTTATACATTGTACATAGTATACATAGAGGGCAGTGGTTTTACTTCCCGCACGCGGGTGTAAATGTAATATTACAGTATATTTATTTAGGTTGGCAATCCCGAAATGTAGGAAGTTGAAGTTTTTCAAACATGGTCGCCATTGTTGTATGTACGACAAAACGCACTATCGCGCAAAAATGTAATTGATATTAAATTGAATGATTTAATTAAATGCGATGCGATTACACTATGTACAAGAGTGAAATAAAAATATATCTATGAAACTGTGGCTATACTTAACATACCGTATGTGAATGAAATTTGGGCATGCAATAAAAGAACAAACCCAATCAGCAGAAGTGATTTTTTAAGAAAAGTAGCGGAATTGAATAGAAACAATTCTACACATATCATTTTATTGAAAAATTGCGTGTCCAGCGCGTTTGCCTGATTTAACGCACCTTGATTTTTTTTGGGGGGAATTTTAAGAGTATTGTCTACATAACTCCAGTGGCCAACAGAGCTCAATTGATTGACAGAGTAAATGCTGCATTTGACGACGTCAAACAGAATTCTGCCATGCTCGGCTGTGCTGGCCGATCGCTGCTGCGACGATACCAAACATGCAAGATGCACAGGGTCGACTGTTTGATTACTTATTGTAAAAGACATGCCTTTTTCAATAAAATTACATCTGTACAATTATTTGTATTCAATTCCGACCTTTCATCTGCGCATAACTAATAAATTATGTGTTTGGGACTATATGTTCCTTCACAAAAAATGATCCTCTCTGCATGGTCTATCATCCCTATTATTTTGTCGGTGAGGTCCTGTTACAACCTGTATATATATATATATATATATTATATATGTCCACCGCTGTGATCTCGAAGTAGTGTGCTGCCTTGTTACGCAGCGGGCCCGGGTTCGATTCCCGTTCGGGACAGGCTTCTGGGTGAGGTTTTTTCGGGGTTTTTCCTCACCTGTAAGACAAATGTCCCTGAAAATCAGCCGGCCATCATCATCATCCATATCATTATCATCATCATCCTTCACCGCTGTGGAAAGCAACGGGAAGCTACCACACCTATAATTCCCTAGTAAAGCTGCAAAATATAGCATGAAAATGCTATGATTGCAGTGAAAGACCTGCCCTCGAGCAGAATTACTATAGATGGATGAATGGATATATATATATATATATATATATATATATTCTAAGAACGCCGTAGTTTAGTTGGTTAAGGCAATACACTCTATGGTCTGAATTTTTAAACTGATATAAATCTTCTGGCGGCACCATGGACCTGGAATAGACTCAGCCACTATCCAACTGAGTTGCAGATATATCCTGGGAGTAAACGCGGTAGTCACGCAGTACTAATAACCAAACTGACATGTCATGTTATCCAAGGGCCTCCTAAGACCTGTAGTGGGATTACTTTACCTTTACATTTTATATACTGTATGGCTTATGTCTGATTACTGAACCCCTACTTTTCCTTAAGTGCTTCCCACTCTAAATAACTTATACTTATCATAATTAATAAGTACATAATTACAATGATGCTGATGTTCAGATTTAGAAACTTAACCTTCTCAACAGTAATATATGTAGTGGTTTAATGAAACACGTTTTATGGAATATGGACATTCGAGGCTCACCGCTTTAAATAGTAGCAACAATTATTAACTTATATGTGAATCTTAGAGTTAAATTAACTCAAATATGTGTTTTAAAATCTTAGCAGAATAATACATTTTCATGTTAACAGAGGTAATTATGTATTTACTTGGAAACTCCCATAGGCCACTTTTTGAGTACTTTTTTCTTACATACAAATGCACCTTACATTCTTGTTCTACAAATAATTATTCAGAATTGTCATACTTTATTTAAATGGAAAAATCATTTCTATCTATCTATCTATATATTTGTATACTAATCTCAATCTATACATCTATTTGTGTCGACCATCTCCTGCCCTCTAGGAGGTTCAGTAAGGGCCCACGCCAATTTTGTGCAGACACACGCGGATAGGGTGCGGAGTAGCATTGCGTGGTTAATCTGTGTTAATATATTACAATAAACATTTGAATATCTACACGTAACAGTTTGCCGGTTTAACCACCAGAGTAGGAGTGGCGCTGAGCAGCAAGACGCCAGGCGTCGGTAGCAGGCAGTGTGCACCGGACCGCCATGGGGAGACTTGTAACACAACCCGTCCACTCAGATTCACGGGTACTTAGACCCTTTAATGTGCGTGTTAATGTGCTAAGTGCCATCAAGTGCTTTCAGTAGTGTGTACCTTACGTGTGTTCATTCTTTTATTTTAAAATGGTCCATGATATTGTTTCAAATGCTCAGTAACAAGTTACTCGTGGTAAAATATCAGTATACTTTATTGTATAAAATGACTAAATCTTATATTTAAAACGTAATGTATATTTAATGTATTAAGTGGATGATATACAAGGTGTTTTATAATCTATATCGGACATATATATAGTACATGATTACAGTAGACAGGATCTTAAAATAAGCAGTGGTCTCCGAGCAAAATTGTTTCGCGATAAAAGGGCTTATAAAACTCAATTTTCTAAATGTTACTCCTTATAAATCAGAAAAAATGCAATCTTTATCTTCATAAAAACGTTTTCTTCAACCATAATAAATATTATTAACTCTAAAATTGCAATGTATCCTGTAGGATACATCAATTGTTTTAATTTAGCTATTAGATTTAATAAAACAGAAGGAAGCTAACGATAAGAAAATTACTGGAATGTTTGCAGAATTACAAAATATACTAATAATAAGTCATGCAGGATTTCGTTTTCAGTGCAGTCCGCCACATTTAAATAACTATTACGAGAAATTACTGTTTTTCCAATTTAAAGGTTTAGTAGTAAGACTTATAAAATGGACTAAAGTCAAACACGAATTAAATTTTCTAAATATGTGCACCATATGATCAATAAAATTGTAATATTTAGGATATTACAAAGATTTTAAATATTTAAATTTTAGGGAGAATTTTATTGATATTATTAGAATACTGCTGCTAAAGTAAACAAAAAATTGTTTCGAAATATGCTGGGTAAATTAGAAGAAATGCTCTTTAAAGTAGTGTAAACGCATTCATACCTCTCCTTTTATGGAGATTATTATTTACAAACATGTTTTAAGTAAACAAAATAACATTTATAAATATTCTGAATGAATAGAAGAAAATGTGTTCTTTAGGATCACGTAACTAACTCACTGGCTCTTTCGAACCCGTAGTTCATGGCAGCGCGAACATCAGCTGTCCATACATCCCTACCCTGTACTAATGCTTTCAAATCATCCCCTGTATAATGTACTTCCCTTAAATCACGGTTAATGTTATTCTCCTACCTCATTCTTGGTCTACCAACAGAGAGTTTTCCCTCTGGTTTTCCTGCATGAAGCTTCCATGCACCTCTTTCATTCACCATTCGTGCCACATGTCCTGCTTGGCGTAGTCTACGGATCTTAATTGTTCTTATTATATCTGGCTTTCTATAAAGACTACGTAGCTCAGTGTTATGTAGTCTTCTTTAGGATCCTATTATAGAGAATATTAATAAGATTTTGAAAAAGGCTCGAGTGCAAAAATAATTTTCCAAACATGCATAAGGATTTTGAAAATAAGTGCCGTTTATGATAGTTATATGTCTCAAGTCATCCTGTATTAGGAAGAATGCTTTAATGCCAATAAGAACTAAACCATTTTAACTATAATTAAAGAGTGGAACATTATGATTCACCTGAGGATTTTAGAAAATTGCAATTTTTAACTTAAGCATATTTTATAGTATTTATAAACTTTTTTTTTATTTCAGGATTGTTTCTGTTATATACATAGCTTATCCTCAACCAAAATATACATTTTTTCCCCCCACACTTCCAGGACTTGGGTGTCTGCTTCTGCCATATTTATCTTATTCATGTTGTCTTGAATTCCCTTTATCCACGTTGGCTTAGGTTTACCACGTTTCTGAAACCCTTCTTATTATATGTCTATACCATCTTAGTTGGATTTCTTCAATCTCTTGCACAATATCCTTTCCTACATTCATAATTTCTCTTATTGTATTATTTTTTATTTTGTGTAATTTTGATATTCTTGCCGATCTTTTTAAAAAAAGTCAATTTCTGTGACTAATAACTTATTTATGTGTTTTTGCTTCAACGTCCATGTTTCCGCATCATACAATAAAATACTCTTCACAATTGTGTTAAATATTAACAATTTAATCCTCTTGATTGTATTCCACTCCATAAAATAGAATTTAATATGCCAATAACTTTCTTTGTCTCTATCATTATTTTTTTCGATGTCTGATTCAGATGAATTATTGATCCCAAATACTTAAAATATTCCACTGTTTTAATCTTTGTTCCATTTATTTCTAATTCCTTGGAAAGATCTGTGCACATATATTCTGTTTTATTATAATTAATTGTTAAACCCCATTTTGAGTATTATTTCTCTAGTTTCCTATCCATATAATTTGTATATTCACATCCTGAAGTGACTACCACTTGATCATCTGCGAATAATAAGTTATGTTCGATGTTCTTATTATTAATTTCATACATCTCAATGATGGATAAATCATATTTGAAGAGAAAAATTATACGCTCAGACCGGGACTTGAACCCGGGACCCTTGGTTTTCTAGTCCAAGTGCTCTACCATTTGAGCTACCTGAGCAGGTAGCTCAAATGGTAGAGCACTTGGACTAGAAAACCAAGGGTCCCGGGTTCAAGTCCCGGTCTGAGCGTATAATTTTTCTCTTCAAAAAATAAGTTATGTATTTATTTGTTCTCATTTAATTTTAATCCCATTGGTTTACATTTGTTTGACCATTCCTGTAATACAAAATCTATGTATATTTTAAATAATGTCGGTGACATTGTGTACCCTTGTAACAAAATTATAAACATAATTTTAGAAAACTGATTAGATAATTAAAACTTAACAATGATAAGGTAATTATTTTGATATTTACTTCATATCTATAATATCGATTGATAGATTTTTTACAGTCTTTACAGTACACCCCCACATGGGGACAAGGGTGATCCTTTTCGCCAGTTATTTAAGAAAGGTGATTTAGTTATCCTTATTTCCCTACAAATGTCAGCATGTGACAAATAGTTAGGTCATTGCCTCAAAGAGACACCTAGTAAGCAATTAAGTTATTGCTTGGACGAGAAAGTCTGTTTAAATATTACTCGGAGGCTTTAGTTTAGGCTTGAAGTTCTTTTCGAAGCCTGAAAATCATCAGATTCTAATCACAAGTCCCTCCCGGAGGACTCACCCCTTGAATTTTTCCATCCTAAAATTTAATTGATCCCGACTGGGTTTGAACCCGCGATCCTAGGGAGCAGACGCAAGAAATTTAACCTCTAGACCAGCGAAGTTTAATTCGTCAATAGAGTGTACAAAATAAAATTTTATTAAATCTGAGTACACTAGTATACATTTTGAGATTTTAGTTACCCCAAATTCGCATATAGTGTGATTAGTTTTCCTCATATCGAAACATACATCTGTAATCCATATTAATATATAGATTAAATACAATAGCTAGATCCGCTATACAGTTTCCCGAATCGTCTTCCAAAATACTTCTTCCAGAATGTATTTGCCCAAGCTCAATTTCCCGAAACTTCTAAAACCTAAGCATTAGTACTTAATCTTCCATTAGTAAATTAATTTACACTATCCAAATGTAACATAATTCAAATATATCTTTTCAACATATTGAAGTTGTAACGTGGATAAATTCAAATCATAACTTCAATTGATGACTTATTATACCATATATGTCCACCGCTGTGGTCTCGAGGTAGCGTGCTGCCTTGTCACGCACCGATCCCCGGTCGGGGCAGTTTTTCTGGGTGAGGTTTTTATCGGAGTTACTCCTCACCTGTAAGACAAATGTCAGGAAAACTTTAAGGCCCAAACGGTCCCCGAAATCATATGGCTATCATCATCATCCTTATCCTTATCATAATCATCATCCTTCATCGGTGTGGAAAGCAACGGGAAGCTACCACACCTACAATTCCCTAGTAAAGCTGCAAGCATAGCATGAAAATGCTATGATTGCAGTGAAGGACCTGCCTTCGGGCAGAATTACTATGGATGGATATCATATATATCCGATATTTCTGATTTGGGAACATGGTTGGGTATGCTATAACTGTTATTAAAAGTTAAAGTGATCCCACTACTTAGGCGACCCTTGGGGTAGTAGGAGGTTAAGGCGCCCACTTTTTCTAGACAATCGGAACTTGATGGGCAGCCGAATTGTCAGCCCTGCGTGACTTCGGCCTTCACACCCACAACAAGTAGCTGGTTCTCATTTCCGTTAGAGGCTGAGTTAACCCCAGGACCATTGTGCCATTGTTTGTGTCATTTTAAATATCCTGACCCCACCGGGACTCGAACATTTGACCTTCCCGTTTGTAGCGTATTACCTTAACCAACTACGCTACGGAGTGGCCCATAACTATTATTACACTATTATATTTTACTCTTGAGATACACTCAAAGTTCAGTGTTTTAAATGTTTTTTTTTTATAAATTCAGTTTTGCTTACCCGGGTTTCATCTTCTATTCTTCATCATCATCAGCCCCCTCATACAGCACACTTTCACCATACAAACACATAAACATAACTTACATTCACACTACACTCCTCTCTATACACAGTAGGATAATACATCTAAAGTGGTCTGCCGAAGTGGTGCGTAAATGGAAAATTAACCACATTAGCGTCATCTATCCGCCCAGCGCGGAACTCGAAGCACATAAAGTGCTGTGGCTGGCATTAGAAACACTCCAACACACACACACACACACACACACACACACACACACACACACACATACATACGCGCGCGCGCGCGCGCGTGTTTTACATAAAAAAACATAATTTAAAACAATAAATCTTAATGAAAACCAAATAAGATAAATATATATTTGCAGAATCACAAAGCCTCGGAACTCCAGTCGAAATATATATTTGGTAAGAATAAATTGTACGACTTTCAGATACACTAAGTAAATTATTCCATTTCATTAACGAAGTTTAACTTCTCACCTTTTAGGTACATTTACGTGCCACATGCCACTCTTACAATGGTCGACCTGTCCGGAAAGAGATTTTAACTTTGATTCACATACATACTTCTTTGACCACGCAAGAACAAGGAGGGCCTACCCGAATGAGAGATCAGCTCAATGTCAGGTCCTCCTCCGAGACAACACAACATTAAGATGAAACACGCCATTCACACACTCATTCATATTAAACACTAGCTAATACCCGGCGTGCGTTGCTACAAATAAATAAATGATAATGTGTTTTTGCATTTAGTTGAATTAGTATAAGGGAAAATAAATACAAATTTATATTTTTAGATACCCCGTGCTGATTACCCAGCGTTGTCCGGAAATCTACGCGTCTCGATGTACTTGGCATAAATGAGCTGAGGACAAAATTCGTTATTTTGAGTTATCCATAAAAGAATACTCGTCGTGCGTTGCTATGCTTGCCCGGAAATCTACTTATCACGATCTTCTTGGCACCAATCAAAGACAAAAATGGTTATTGTAAGTTATCCTTAAAAGATAAACATATGCTGTCGCGAGCTTTTCTGTAGAGGTTTTTGAGATATTCAATTCTGTGTACATTAATTTTATGCATTTGTTATGGTTTAGGCTTCGTAAGTCATTTAAGGGTAAAAAAGAGAGTTTTCGCGTTTTTCACTATAAAAGGTGTTTTTTAAGGGTGTAGGAGTTAAGTATCTCAACTCTTTTATAGCCTATGTCAATCCCGGGAATCTCCTAAACATTTCTGCAAAAACCCCGATCAAAATCGGATCAACGGTATGGCCGCATATAAAGTACGAACAAACCAACAAACAAACATTCATTTCTATATATTATATGGCGAAAATGATAATGGTGATTATGATGGGCAGATGATGTTGTGGCCCATTGGGGCGTTTAAGTTTCCTGAAATTTTCTTACAGGTGAAGAAAACCCCTGAAAAAGAAAAACCGTCATCCAGGAATTTTGTCCCGATCGGGATCGAACACAACTAAATTATAACATTAATGAATTAAAAATTAAAATCATATAAATATTTCTACAAATTAACTAATACAATTATAAGTACTGGCTCCTATGTGCAATAATATTATTTTCGTTATTACAGATATGCGCGGTACTGTGTATATGCATTACTTACTTCCATTACGTATTAACCTAATTTAAAGTTCTCCTTCGTTATAACATATCATATACACCTTACTCCATATAGTTTAAATAAGTAATCAATTCTTTAATAAATCCTTGCAGATTTAACCAGATTTAAATCGAACCCGGAAGCACATGGGCGCGCGGACATGCATATCTTCTTATCTTGAGCTAATTTTATTCCCTCATCTCATTCTTGGATACCCATTGGGGCATTCTCTTTGGTTTACATACAATAGGTTTTTATGCCTCTCTTTCATTCCCCATTCGTCCCACATCTCCTGGCCAGTACACATTTGTGAGAATCAACTATTCCTTTCACACATGGTTTTCTACAAAGATCATTGAACTCACTCTTAAGTGGCTTCCTCTACCTATCTGTTGGACTCTATTTGGTCCACCTTATTTTTAAATACTCGTTATCTTTTCTCCTCTCCTAACATAACATACCATATTACACAAATTAAATATTAGGGTATTTATTTATTGCATTAATTGATTTTTTGTATAGGGAAAATTTATTATAGCATTTTTTAAAAAAAATATGAGTATTTAAATAAGTTTACTGAAACTCGGATAACTTTATTTTGGTAACTCAGTTCCATATCTAAAATTTCTGCTTTGAGATAGTTTGTAGCAGTTACATTTGTGATATTTAATTATTGGAACTCTGTATATTGCATTTGTTTAACAGTTTTAAAGTAGAGTAACGGATTTAGAAATGCCTTTTTTCACATCATTCTTAGTTTTATATTTGTAATGATTTAGAGGAAATAAGTCTACAAGAGATAAGATTTTTTAATATATGACAGATTTAATAAAAGGAAGGAAATATGGCAGCACTGAACATCAACTATGTAAACTTTAAAAGAAGAAGGAAGAAGTTAGGCAGTATTTTGCTGGTATTCGTAATCCCTAAAAAGTTATATATTCGAATGTATCCAAATGGTACAAATTATGGTATGAGAAGACAAACAGTTTTAAGATATTTTTGAAATTCACATTGGGTTAAAGCAAAGATATGCACTATCTTCTCTATTATACAATATTGTACTAGAGCATGCCATAAAATCTTTAAATGATAAAGAAGATCTTTTGATGATGATGAAATCATCAGCTGTTGGTATCGCTGATGATGTAGTACTAATAGACGAAAGCGAGGAAATGCTAAAAGCCATCACACATTCTATTAAATAACTTTACGATGGGGTCAGGATTTTTAAACTGACCCAAACCTTCTGGTGGCACTATGGCCCTGGGTCGACTCAGCCTCTAACGACAATGAGTACCAGACGCTTGTTCTGGGGGTAAAGGCGGCCGTCACGCAGGGCTGACATCAAGTGCCGTTTGTTCAGAAAAAGTGGGAGCCTTAACTTCCTACTACCCCAAGGGTCTCCTGAGGCCTGTAGTGGGACTAGTTTACTTTACTTTTAAGAAACCGGTGCAGGAAAGAAATAATAAAACTAAATATGGTCACACGTAAAAATACATTATATAATAGAAATGGAAGTTGTTGAAAAAATGAGGGTCATTTTGAAAAAGTGGCTGAATTCAAATAATTATAACTACAAACAGAATGAGGCGTAGAAATAAATTAAACATAGGCTCAACTCTGGAAACGCATGCTATCATGCATTACAACTTTTTTATAAAAAAAGTAAAAAAAATATATATTCTTCAGTTGTATGGGTGCGAAACTTTACCTGTTACTTTAAGGGAAGAAATAAGTTACGAGTATTTGAGAAAGAAGTTCCTTGGGCTAAAGAGAGACGAACAGATAAGTAAATGGAGAAGACTACTTAACATTGAGATAGGCCTATATGATCTTTATGTGAAATCTGGTAAAATATCAACAGTTAATTCTGGTAGTTACGAGGGACATGGAAACAGTGTAAGAAAACCAGAGGGAAATCATTCAGTAGGTAGGCCAAGTTTGAGGTGAAAGAATAATAACCATGGCTTGAGGATGGTTAATTATAGAGGGGATGATTGGAAAACATTGTCTTAGGATATAGGTTTATGGAAATCTTATGTCCGCGCGCCATGAACCTCCAGCTTCTATATAGTGCCAGTGAGATAGTTACTAATTGGATTCTGTCCAGCAATTAAATTAAGGTTTCTTCAGTATTATTATCGTGGGCAGTGTCAGTGTATAATTTCGATGTTGAAATAACGATTGGGCATGCGGGCAAGCAACTTAACCACACTATAGAGTGAGCTTGCCCCTGTTGGCAGATACTTGTTAACTGCTAATAATTGTTGTAAGTGAACTTTTACATCCGGAATTTGGAAACATATTTGTAAAACTCTTTCAATCTTTGTAATGCACGTAATTTTATTTGATATTATGTCGAGTTTAATCAATTTTCACAAATATCACGTATCGCACGAGTTATAAAATATTGTTTATACATTATATTTACACTACAACTTTTATATATTTTTATTTCTTCATAAAGTAAAGTGATTCCACTACAGGCCTCGGGAGGCCCTTGGGGTAGTGGGAGGTTAAGGCTCCCATTTTTTCTTGACAATCGGCATTTGATGTTAGCCGGGTTGTCAGCCCTGCGTGACGGCCGCCTTTACCACCAGAACTAGCGTCTGGTACTCATTTCCGTTAGAGGCTGAGCCGACCCCAGGGCCATAGTGCCGCCAGAGGGTTTGGGTCAGTTTAAAAATCCTGACCCCACCCTCGACCTTCCGGCTTGTAGCGCAGTGCCTTACCACTACGCTACGGCGTGCCCATGTAATTAGTATAATGTATAGATATATACAATCTATACTGTATACATGTATTTGTAATTTGTGCTGGTTGAGGAAAATATGTCATAGCCTTAACTATGCCAGAATAAATAAAATTATTATTATTATTATTATTATTATTATTATTATTATTATTATTATTATTATTATTATTATTATTATTACAACTATACAAATAATAGCCCCTAAAATATGGTCAGATCAAATTGACTCATGTATAATGTTGAATTAATTAGGGATATTTCGAGATAAATACAAATATATCCAAAATATGTTCTAACAGTTGAATAAAATCAGTGTTCTGAATATGTAGGCAGCTATTTGCAAACGTTATTGTAAGATAGATACAATTGAGTTGATTTAATCATTATTCCTAATTGACAAAATGAAATGCATTTTGTATCATGAATGTTAAAATTATACTTTGGTAATATGAAATGATTTATGTCCACCTCTGCAGGATAACATCGCTGTCTCTACCTGGTATGCCGTTGGCCGGGTTCGATCCCCGGTCGGTACAAGTTTTCTGGGTGATGGTTTTTTTTGAAGTTTTTCTTGACCTGTAAATTTAAGGACAAACGGTCCCCGAACGTCATCTGCCCATCATAAACATCATCATATTCGCCATGTTTAGTATGAATGGTGTGTTTCGTCTTAATGTTGTATTGTCTCGGAGGGGGCCCTGACATTGAGCTTATCACGAATTCGAAAAGGCCTATCCATGTTCCTGTGTGTTCAAAAAAGTATTTGTGTGATCTATAGTTAAAATTCCTCTCTCGACAGATGTGTTACTGTAAGGCCTGGGTGGCCTGTGGCACGTGAAAGTACCTATAAGGTGCGTTATTGGAATGGAATGGAAATAATTTGTTTAATTAACCTTATTAGTCTTATTAAATAAGTATGATAAGGTAAAGTTAAAGTGATCACACTACAGGCCTCGGGAGGCCCTTGGGGTAGCAGGCACTAGATGTCAGCTAGATTATCAGCCCTGCATGAGGGCCACATTTACTCACAGAACAGACGTCCGGTACACATTTCCGTTAAAGGCTGAGCCAACCTCAGGGTCATGTTGTCGCCAGAAGGTTCCTGAACCTAACTGGACTCGAACCTCCGATCTTCCGGCTTGTAGCCTGTTGTCTTAATCAACTACGCTATGGCGTACCCCAAAATAATTACGGTAGTAATGAAATTAATGTATTATTTATGACCATTTATTTATTTACCATTACTAGTTCTGGCTAGATGATCGTCTACCTCTGTGATTAACACATGTGTATGTGAGGACAGCAGCCGGCTGGTCAGCCAAGGGCCTTGTAGCCTGTCGAGCTTGGAGTTTTTTTTTTGTTTGTTTGTAAAACTACTAGTTAAGTTTACCATGGTTTATTCATGAGATGTTGAAATTTGCATGCATTTTTGTGAATATTACAATACATGGTAATACAGTTTTACATTTTATAACCATTTTATAAGACAGTTACGTACTGAAATGAGACACAGAATGAAATAAAATATTATATGATATTCCCAAACATATTGTAGTTTTGAAAATCTTGTGCTTAGTTTTTTTTACCTAGATAATTATGACAAAAATAGTGCAATTCAAATTTTATGCTTTTTTTCTTAAGTAGCTACCTTTTGTAAAATGTTCGGTTCAGGGTTAAATCACTACTTTGATAAAAAAAAAGTTTAGCATCTAATTTTACACATCGTGCAAAATCTTTAATTGTATCCTGTACACCGTATATTTTATTATATTTTTCTGGGAGAAATTTAAAGTAGGTTTCGGCATGCAATGGTCGACAATTTCCTTGTCAGTATTTTATTCACGGTCGGGACAGGCTCCTGTGTAGGTTTTTTTCGGGGATTTTCCTCACCTGTAAGACAAATGTCAGGAAGCTTAGGGCCCAACGGTCCCCGAAAATCATCCGGTCATCATCATCCTTATCATTATCATCATTATCCTTCACCGGTGTGGAAAGCAACGGCACGCTACCACACCTATAATTCCCTTGTAAAGCTGCAAACGCTATGATTACAGTGAAATACCTGCCCTCGGGCAGACTTAATATGGATGGGTGGATATTAATATTTAAAATAAAATTCTAAGAAATACGAACCCAGAATTTTTACGCCATTGAGAATTCCATTGACGTTTGCTAGGTTTGAACCGAGGCCATATGATCCAAATGGTAATCATTAGTCTACGAGGAAACAAACAATTTAACTAGTGATAAAACCAATAAAATCAATATTGTTCGGTGCATGTTGTTCACATTGAAATGTGTCAACATTTAATGCAAAACATTTCATCACTTTAAAATGCGATACACTTTATTTAAACGTTATTGGGGCATTAAATAAATGTAAGTAGATGGCAAGCTTTTTACAGCATTAAATATCCGAAGTGCAGTACGTAGGCCACTTCGGTGGTCTACGGATCGATGTAGACTCGTGACTGCAGTATTTCTTGTCTAAACTTAGATAATTCACAGCAACTGAAATACAGCTCTTGAATTGCATAAAAATACTTCGGAAAGTTTTTGTACTTTGATTTTAAGTACCGTATCTATAATGGCGTAGCCAATGTTGAGGCATAGCCTCCGCTTTGCTGGAGTAGACCAGGTTAATTTAGTTACCACATTTGCCCATAGGTATCATGAATGACTAGTGGTCAACTTACCGACCCAATGAGACATCAGGCAGGCAACTAAGGTATTACTACTAGAATGTTGAGATCGATACATTTTACGTAGAAGCCTTTTTATTCAGGTTTAAGGATCTTTTAAAAGCCTAAAAATCTTCAGACTCGGGATCCACGGTTTAAAGTCCTTGCCGGAGGACTTTGCTCCTTGGATTTTTATAACTACGATAGTATCATAATAAACGATGGGTTTACACTTATGCTCCATACGTAGCAGTTACAGTCTCAGATCATGTTATCTAATTCCAAAGGAATAAAGCAGTTGAAGTTGCACCCATGAACAGATCCACCAAAAATGACGAAAATATTTTATTATTTTTTTTTTCTAAATCAAAGAGGGACGAATAGACAGATGAATGGAGAACACTACATACAAGTGAACTACTAGATGTAGGGAACCAGATGTAATAAGAACAGTTAAGTCTCGTATACTGTGTTGGGCAGGACATGTGGCACTAATGGGGAACGAAAGAAAGGGTAGATAAACCAGAGGGAAAACGGCCACTAGGTAGGCCAAGAATGAGATGGGAGAATAACATTAATCATAATTTAAGGGAATTTGTATACAGCGTCTATCTACAACGTAAGAGCCCAATGTTGGGCCTTAACCTCTCCTTTGTTAGGAGCTACTAGAACAAGTTAATTTAGTCACGCTTATTTCCCTAAAGATATAATGAACGGTAAGCGGTCAACATACCAATCCAGTGAGACATCTAGTAGGAACTAAGGTATTACTAGGATGATGCAGGTCGGTAAATTTTGCATAGAGGCATCTTTATACAAGCTTAAGGTTCTTTTACAGACTGGGGACCTGCGACTTAAATTCACCCCCCCCCCCTCGAAGGACTTGCTCCTTACATTTTTTCATCCTAAAAATTCTATCGACCGTAGCCGGGTTTAAACCCGCGACCCTCATGACCAGAGGTAAGAAACATAACCACTACGGCACCGCGGCCGACGAATTATACAGTAAATGATTGGAAAACATTAGCTCAGGATGTGGATATCTACGTATATGGAGAGATTATATCTGCGCAGCTATGAATCTTCGAATCCGATGGTGCCAGTGCGAGTTATATATAATGTGTGTGTTAACGCTAGAGACCATCATTTTCATTTTTTCGCTACAAAATTAGACATGTAACATTTAAAAAAGAAAAGTAAGATCGATTTCGTTAATCATAAAAATGCGACCATTAGGAATTGGCCACATGTGACCCCAACACTGGCTGGATGATTGTCTATCTCTGTGATTCACACATGTGGATGTGATACCAGCAGTCGGCAGTAGATCAGGGACCTTTTACGCCTGTCATGCTATGAAGAGAAGTATTTATTTTAATGTAGGCTATATTCTTATGTTTAGTAATTAATACTACATTGAGATTTAATTACAGCGTGTAAGATCATTTTTAATGTATTATTTTACTGGTAAGTGGGAGAAAAAGTTTAATTACCTTAACTCTGCCAATTTTAATACAACTTTTATTATTATGTTATGTTCCTAGGGACATGTCTCAGTGTTTGTGCCTTTGGCATGAATTCCCTGAAGTAGAACCCGCTCGGAGAACCGAATGGTGGACTATTTTACCTCCGGAAAATTGTACCCCAAACCATGATTTGAAAAAGCAGATTATCATCATCAGCAGTATCAAAGATTAGACCTTAAGGTCTGTTCCGATCTCATGCTAGAATTGGTCTGTCCATCTTTTACTGGATCTTCCAACATTTCTTCGTCCTAGTGGTTTGTAATGAAGAATATGTTTCGGAATTCTATTGTTATCCATTCTATTGATGTATCCATCCATTCGTCTCTGTATTGTGCAATTCTGTCTAATATATTTAGTTCACTTCATGTATTTTCATTTCGTTCTCGATCTGTTATTGTATCGCTAATCACACTCCACAGAAACATCATTTCTGACGTATCTGTTCTTCGTTCCTGGTTTTTGCCTAAGACCCAGTATTCCGGTCCATATAGTAGTGTTAGAGGAGATAATTGGAAAAAAAAAAGCTAAGGATAGGGATATATGTGGAGAGCTTATATTCGCGCGGCCATGAACCCATGGAGCCAATGAGTTATATTATTATTATTATTATTATTATTATTATTATTATTATTATTATTATTATTATTATTATCATTATTGAGGTTTATGTTCAGAAAATTATTGGATGAATACGATAACTGGGGTTTGAAAATAAATTTAGAAAAAAACATTTTATATGGGATGTGGAGCCGAAACCGAAGATTTGATATTAGAAGATGAAAAAGGGTATATTAGAGGATGTGAAGAATTTGAGTATCTGGGAGTAAAATTATATAAAGAGGATAAACAAGAAAGTGATATTAAGAACAGAATAAATAAAGGTAGAGCAATAACAGCAATGAGTCTTATGGAACAGACATATAACCAGGAAAAATAAGTTGCAAATATATAATTCAATAGTGAGAAGTACTGAAGTTTGGAAATTCAACAAAAACTTAGAACAAAAACTTATGTCGATGGAAATGGATCTTTTGAGGAGAACAGCAAGATGTTCAAAATTAGACAAAATAAGAAATGCTGTCATAAGAGAAAAAATGAATATTGATTATTCAATAGTAGATTATATACAGTATAAGCAATTAAATTGGTATGGGCACATACGACGAATGCAAGAAGAAAGATTACCCAGGAAAACATTGGAATGGTGTCCACCTGGAAGAAGGAGGAGGAGAGGAAGACCTCGAAACTCGTGGATGCAGGAAATAAGAACTGGAATGAGAGGAAGGGGACGGGAGGACATGGATTGGATGGAGAGAGACGAGTGGAGAAGAAAAATAAACTTTAGGCACAGATTTGTAAACATTAAAATTCTGTATATAAATAAAAAATATTATTATTATTATTATTATTATTATTATTATTATTATTATATTCGGCAGCGGTGGACTAGTGGTTATGCTCCTTACCTCTGGTCCCGAGAGTCGAGGGTTCAAACCCGGCCGGGGTCGATTGATTTTTTTAGGATGGAAAAATCCAAGGAGCAAGTCCTCCGGTAGGGACTTTAAGCCGTGTGTCCCGAGTCTGAAGATTTTCAGGCTCGTAAAAGATCCTAAGCCTGAATGAAAAAGCCTCTAAGCAAAATTTACCGAATTTTCCCGTCCTAGTATTACCTTGGTTTCCTAGATGTCAGTATGAGGCGGAACGCTGACCACGGACCACTCAAATTACATCTATACGAAAACAAGTGTAACTAAATTAGTCATCATCATGATCCGGTATCATGGCAGCTGCCGCCGTCTTCCGGAAACCAAGCGCCATTCCTCTCTGTCCATCCATTGATCTTCCTCCATTCCTCTGATATTCATAGCTGTTTGTACCCCTTCTATCCAAGTTTTCTTCGGTCTTCCTCTCTTCCTCCTTTCCATTGGGATCCATTCCATAACAATTTTTGGCAATCTTTACTCTGGCATTCTTTTGACATGGCCATAACACTGTAATCTTTTCTTTTCTATAATGACATTAGTATGGTACAAATTCTTCCCTGTAGGGGGATAGCGCCTAGCCTAAATCTCTGTTAAGGGAAACATGGGCTTGCAAGATACAAGATTATTATTATTATTATTATTATTATTATTATTATTATTATTATTATTATTATTATTATTATTATTATTGGCACGCGATGTAGTCGACGTGAGGTGGTTCGAATCTCAATGGAGAAAACATTTTCTCATGGAATTTAGGCCAGAGGACTGGTGTCCACCAACATCGTGCCGAGTTTGAGTAACTACAATAAGTAGCTGTTCTAGGTTAAGAAAACCAATTATAACGGTTAGGGAATCCTATATGTTAACCACATGTCACCCCTGTACTGGCTGAATTATCGTCCACCTCAGTAAATTGCAAATGTGGGTATGAAGCTTGTAGCGGTTGATAGGCCAAGAGCCTTATGGCATATCATGCAATATTATTATTATTATTATTATTATTATTATTATTATTATTATTATTATTATTATTATTATTATTATTATTATTATTATATCGAATGGAGAAGACTACATAACTGTGAGCTACATGACCTTTATATAAAAGCAGATATAATAACAAATAGGTCTATGGACATTGTATTCGTAGAATACTCACTCCAATGTCCTAAAAGACGCTCTAAATTAATTACGTACAGAAATTTACAAAACATAGACGATACTAAACTAAAATCAGACGCTTTAGAACTACCTTGGTATTCAATATGGAATCTTAGATCAGTTGATGAAAAAGTAGACACATTTAATACACTGATACTACAACTATACGACAGACATGCACCAGTAAAAACCCGACGATTTTCCCGCTCCCCTGCTCCCTGGATGAATGATTCAATACGTGAACTTATGTCAAAACGAGACAAAGCATACCGAACATACAGACGACATAAAAATGACGAGAACTGGCAACTGTACAAACAACTTAGAAACACAACTACACAAACTATACGTAATGCCAAACTACGACACGCCCACAGTATAATCGGACCTGAAATAAGTGCACGGGACACTTGGCGAAAGCTCCGTGCAATGGGACTTAGACAGTTGAATCCCTCAACTGACTCTATAGACATTTCTGTAGATGACTTAAATGAACATTTTACCTCAATACCCATGACACCTCCAGACAACAAGACCAAAATAGACATTCTTAAAGACTTATCCCCATCCCCACATATAGGAAGAGATAAATTTTACTTTTACGACATTTCGCCTATAGACGTTAAAAAAACACTCAAGCGGATTAAATCCAATGCGCAAGGAACAGATAACATCAGCATTTTAATGCTAAATAAAATCATTGACATTATTCTACCCACAGTGACTCATATTTTCAATGCTTCCCTTATAACTTCTATCTTCCCTATTGTATGGAAACAGTCTAGAGTTCGGCCTATACCAAAAATAAGTACACCTACTAACTGTAATGACTTCCGACCGATTAGCATCCTTCCGACATTATCTAAAGCCCTGGAATATATTGTACATAAGCAAATGACTGATTATCTCCAAGAAAATCACCTCCTTGATCCTTATCAATCCGGCTTTAGATCTGGTCATAGCACAACCACAGCTTTGCTAAAAATTACCGAAGATATTCGTGAAGCCGTGGACAGACGTCAATTGACTCCTTTAACCTTACTTGACTTCAGCAAAGCTTTTGACACAGTAGACCACGACTTACTTATGATAAAGCTCAAGCACCTACATTTGTCTGACAGCGCTGTATCCTGGTTCGACTCATACCTGCACGGTCGTCAACAATACGTTTCATTAAACTCTAGATCTTCTTCTTGGCGTAACGTGCCGGCTGGAGTCCCCCAGGGCAGTGTTCTCGGACCTCTTCTTTTCTCAATCTACATAAATGATTTGCCAACTGTACTAAAGCACTGCCGTTATCACCTCTATGCTGATGATCTCCAAATTTACCTACATTCACCTCCTCATTCTCTCTATAACAGCTTGATGAAAATGAATGACGATCTCATATCCATCTTTAACTGGTCTTCAAGTATCGGTCTAAATCTAAATCCTAACAAGTCACAAGTAATTCTAATGGGCAACAAAGACTGCTTACAACCTTTGACATATCTACACTTCCAAACATTACTATAAATAATATAATTATCCCTTATTCTTCTTCAGTAATAGATCTTGGACTACATCTAGACGCAAATTTAACCTGGCAAACACAAGTGAAACACATATGTAAAAAGACTTTCTCCATCTTACATTATCTTAGACGTTTAAAGAATTTTCTCCCAGTTTCGTTAAAACAAATCCTAGTGCAGAATCTTGTGTTACCACACTTCGATTATTGTGACATTATATATAATGATCTAAACTATGTCTTGTCGCAGAGACTGCAGCGTGTTCATAATGCTTGCGTTCGATTCATTTTCAATATCCGGCGTTATGACCATATTTCCGAACACTTTAATAACCTCTCTTGGCTCCGTCTTACTGACAGACGTAAATTGCACTCTCTTTCGCTAATTTTCAGGCTTCTGAATTCCTACATTCCTACTTACCTGGCGTCCAGATTTGAGAAGTTATCCTCCTACCACAATATTGACACTAGGTCACAAGATAGCAGTCTGCTAACAATTCCTCTTCATAGCACTTCCTCCTATTCTACTTCCTTCACAGTAGCCTCCGCCCGCTCCTGGAATCTCCTTCCTCAAGATATCAGGGGTTGCCGCACACTTGGCACGTTTAAGTCACGCTTATACAGTTACCTGTTGTCTAATAATTAATTGTTCTCTATTTATTTAATTTTATGCTATGTCATTAATCTTTTCCTCGTTTTTTTTATATATCTTGTACATATTATATATTTAATTCGTTAAATTTAGAGTAAATCAAAATACATTATAAATATTAATTGTATTGTATTCATAACTTGTAATCGTTTATATATATATATATATATATATATATATATATATATATATATATATATATATATATTGTAATTTAGATTTAAGACTTTTCTTTTGTATTTTTTTTAAACCTGGTTGAGTGGTAGACAAGGCCTTAAGGCCTTAACTCTGCCAGGTAAAATAAAGCTATTATTATTATTATTATTATTATTATTATTATTATTATTATTATTATTATTATTATTATTATGGACAGTTAAGTCCCATAGACTGTGATGGGCAGGGCATGTGGCACGAATGGGGAATAGAAGAGGAGTATGGAAGCTTCTTGTTGGAAAATGATACAGAAAATGCCATTTGATAGACCAAGTATTGAGGTGGAAGAATAAAATTAACCATGATTTGAGCGAAGTAGATTATACAGGAAATTATTGGAAAATACTGGCTCAGGATAGGGGTGTGTGTAGAGCTTATGTACGCACGGCCATGAACCTAGGTTTCAATAGTGCCAATGAGCTAGTTATTATTTATTTGCATTATTTTCATAAAACAGTAAAGGATAAAGGTCTAATGGCCTGTTCCGGTCTCATTATCCATCCAGTACTCTTCTATGTGGTCGACCTTGGCTTCGCTTCTCAACTGTACAGTATTTTATATTAAATTGCACATTCTTTCTCTGGCCATTCTTCCAACGCCTAATCTCCATTTTTTACAATTAAAATTTTACAAAATTATGGCAGTGCCTGTCTTAACATATGCAAGTGAGAATTGGACTCTTAACCATTCAGATAGAAGAAAAATAGAAACTGCAGAAATGAAGTTCTTACGTTCAGTAGCAGGTGTTACAATTTTGGACAGAAAAAGGAATGAAGATATTAGAAAATACTTAAATATTTTTAATTTAACAAATATAATTGACAACTAGAGAAACAACTGGCATGAACATGTTAAAAGAATTCCTACAAATAGAATCCCTCAGCTGTTATTAAAGTACAAACTAATATGACATAGAAACTTTGGATGCCCATTTACTAGATGGGAAGATTCATTAAATCCCACTTGATGTGAAAACAGGTCAAACGGCCTAATTTAATGGAGTAGAAGAAGAAGAATGTTGTATTTTTCCAAGAATGGATTCAATTTTAAATTTTGATGATGATGATAATAATAATAATAATAATAATAAAATAATAATAATAATTTATGTTTGTTATGATCCTACCATATGTATTTTCATGTTCTCCTCACGAATTTCATCTCTGCTGCCGTGATGCGAAATTCTTTTTTATTTATGCCCCATATTTCACATCCATATAACAATGTGGGTCCTGCAAGAGCGTCATATATTTTATAATTTTGGGTGCCTTTGTGCTTGGGACAGTATTTTTATTATTATTTATATTAGAGTCCACCGCTATGGTCTCGAGGTCCCGGGTTCGATCCCCGGTCGGGGCAGTTTTTCTGGGTGAGGTTTTTATCGGGTTTTTTTCTCACCTGTAAAACAAATGTCAGGAAAACTTTAAGGCCCAAACGGTCCCCGAAATCATAAGGCCATCATCATAATCATCCTTCACCGGTGTGGAAAGCAACGGGAAGCTACCACATCTATAATTCCCTAGTAAAGCCGCAAGCATAGCATGAAAATGTTATGATTGCAGTGAAAGACCTACCTTCGGGCAGAATTACTATCGATGGATTAATATTAGGGCTCGGAAATTGAAGAAAAATCCCTTTTTTAATTTATGTTTGAAGACGAGGCCCAACATAATATATATACATTTGGGTCATTGTGGGCCAGAACATGGTGGGTTTTGTATTCCGTTTTGCCCTTTTTAGGTTCATTATTTTTTTTTTCATTTTTAGGTCGTAATGGCTTTTTTGCAACTTTACCTTCTTTGACTACATTTATACCATTTGTATAATTGAAGAATCTGCAGAGTCTAATCTCAATTCCAACTTCTTTTTAGAAACATTATCTAGTTTTACTTTCTAAAGACTTTTCACATTCCAAACACTTTTGTACCGCGAGAAACAAAATATAACTTTTTTTAATCACCAGCCAATGACCGCCTGGACTATTGTATTTTGACTTCAAATTTTGTAAGAAGTTGCCATTTTACTGAAAAAACACCTCGAACAGAGTTGAAGGCAGCGAGGTTGTCTTTATCTTCTCGTTAGCAACTGCAACAATTTTACGTCCTTTTTCCAGGTTCTAGATTTTTTGTAAGATATCTTTAAGTGTTTTGTAGGTCTTTTATAGATCGTCAACTTCCGAGCCTTAATTATTTATTATTATTATTATTATTATTATTATTATTATTATTATTATTATTACTAAAAATAATTCCTATCATAGATATAATTAAAATCTATCGAAACAATTGGTATGAACATATGAAGACATGGGGGGAAAAACGATGAATGTCACTTTTTACCATCACAGAGGAAAACAATTTTTAAAACTTTGAAACCCTTTTGTGGGAACATTTGTTTATTATTTAAAATTTAGTTGTGGTTAACATAGAGTATGTATATTAGACATATTGACTTATGTTCAATTAGTAACCTTTAACAATAGCAACAATGTACACTTTTCTTTTATTTGACGTACATTTGGAAGCGGAAAAACGAAGATTCATTGGTGTTGAAATAATTAACAAGCACTGCACTACTTAATATTATATTAAAGAGTTAACTAAGTTAAGGTAATAATAGAATACCATAATTTAAGTTTCTAAGTATCTAAAACAATGAAACTCTTTTGTTATACTTCAGCATATTAACTCTACTTTCTCAATGAGATAGATTCTTATAATAGTTTTTTGATGTCTCACTGGAGAGAAGTTTTGAAAGTTCCTGAAACAAAAAATGAATCATAGAACACAAGAACCTGACTTAGTGAAATACTGTTGATACTAATTTGAGAATTGTCACCTGCAGATCTTTCCATTTTAACAATGGAACTGGTATGATATCCATGTTCGCTGGACCAGGCAAGACGAATTCTCCATCAGCTAGTGTAACCTCCCTTCTCGTTCTCATCCCAGTCATTACTGTACTTTCCCAGGATCCATTGTAGTTTCCTGATCTCAAAAATAGAAGGCTTGGCTGCTCAACTTCAACTCTAACTTCTTTCAGTGGTCTTGAAGGTACTGATAGTTTTGGTTTATACACATCTTGAAGAGAAAAGAATGTTGTCCATTCTTTGAAAAGAGTTTGGTCACATTCAATTACTTTAAATGGGTTTGGTTACAATAAATACAGGGTTACTAACATTAAAATACCAACATGAAAGTGATATAAATTCAAAGAGTTGCAAAACACTCATCGTTATTTCAGCAAAACGTCATGACACGCATCATTTTTCCCGCTTCCTATGTTTTTTTTTTAATTTGCTTGTAACTCCTGACACTCATTTATTTTCGATCAAACTAATATACCTGAAGAAAGTATGGACTTCACGCTATCTAACAGACGTATAAGTAGAATTTCGATAAAAAGTGACATTCATTATTTCCCCCTCCCCATGTCTTCATATATTAGAGGTGCCCAAAAACAAGCTGCCCTAAAATCTATTTAACTAATTACTATGTAGAATATAATGCATAGGACGACTAAGGAAGTACCAGCTCTACCCATGAAGCGGAAGAGACCAAGATGCCTAATCCTAGATGGTTAATGATGGTAATTAAATTAATCACAACACGGGCTAGGCAAACTGCCTGTTCTGCCCCACAGTTGTTCTGTCCATGTTTTCACTGCCCTTCCAACATTCCTTGATCTTCTTGGATTGTAGTTAAATGCTGCTTTTGGTAATCTTGTTACATTCATTCTTTCTACTCGTCTAAACCATTTAATCTGTATTCTTTGATTTTTCATCCATATATGTTTAACTCTGTTCTTATGCCTTCATTCTTTATCCGATCCAATCTTGTGTAGCCTTTTGTTCTTCTAAGGAAGTTCATTTCTACTCTTTGTATTCTACTCTGTAATTTTTTGGTCATTACACAAGTTTCGCTGCCATAATGTAATGCAGGAACTTCCAATGTTTTATAAAACTATTTTAAGGATTTTATCTACGTTACAGCATTTATCATTCAGCTCAAATGTATTTTGCTCCGCCACAGATTTCTATCCTCATCATCTTCTTTGAGGTCTCTGCTGATCATGTTTCTTCTCACTTCATCCATCCACTGTTCCCTGGGTTTCCCCCCTCCTCTCCTGCCTTCACCATTCCAATCCAGCATCATTCTTGGGATTCTATTATTCTCCATCCTCTTCAGAAGTCCATATCATTTCAATCTTCGTTCTTTTATTACTTCTATAATATTATGTTTAACATAATTAGGGAGCGGATTTTTAGGTTCTAAAATTTAAGATTGTAACATATTATAGTGATAAAATTAATGTAATAAATCTTTATATCCAATCGACTGATTTTTATAATATAACCTAGTAAGAATATTTCTAAATACTTTGTGTGGGATCTAGCAATATTAAAATTATATTACACATCTTATTTTTAAATTAAAAATAAATGTTATGTAAATAGAACATTATTTCTTTTTAATTTAAAAAGTAAGATGTTTAATGTAAATGTAATATTGCTAGATCCCACACAAAAATTATTTAGAAACTTTTTGTAAATTATATTTAAAAAAATCAGTTGATTGGATATAAAGATTTATTAAATTATTTTTATCACTACACTATGTTGCAATCTTAACTTTTAGGACCTAAAAATCCGCTCCCTAAACACAATACTTTAATCTAGTATTTCTTCTTGCCTTGTTCTTTAATGTTCTATATATAGATGATGGTGATTATTATTATTATTATTATTATTATTATTATTATTATTATTATTATTATTATTATTATTTTCAGGGAAACCTCAGATGGATTCCTTAAAATGGATGAGACTAGCCATGTCTAGGTCGCTTGGTTTGTGTGTACAGTTAGGGAGAGGGCGTGCCTGCTAGTCCGGTATTGATCAGGCCGGGATGTGTATCGAGAAGTGATTATCCACATTACCTTAATGTTTATGTAACACCTGTGGCAGCCTTCATCCTGCTTTTAAAGCAGCTATAAAATACTAATATTACTTTTACAGTATCATCTCTCTCTCTCTTTCTCTTTGTAGGTTCATACACTAGCCCATCTCCCGCGTCTTATTGGGATACGATCTGTGGGAGGAAGGTTTTTAACTCTGGATAACATATACACTTTTATAACAAACAATGACCCGGAGGTCTCCCCGGATGAGTGATCAACTCAATGCGGTGGTACTTCTGACAATTAAGACAAAACATATTTGCTAAAAAGCTACATTTATAGTAAATTAGGTAATACAAGGCGTGCGCTCTACGCCTAAATAAATGATATGTGTATTTATGTTTAGTTGAATAAGTAAAGCGAATTATAATTACAAATTTATATCGTAATTATTTTTAGATACCCCGTGCTGATTACCAGGCGTTATCCGGGAACTTGCTTATCCCAGTCTTCTTGACATCATTGAGCTGAAAGACAAAAATGATAATTGTGAGTTATCCGTAAAAGATAGACGTGCTGCCACGGACTTTTTTGTAAATTTTTTGAGATATTCAATTCTGTGTGTTGTATTCGTTATGGTTTAGGCAGTTTAAGCCATTTAAGCGTCCAAAATGCGACTTTTTTTGTTGTACCGATGCAATTTTTTTTAGCTTCCGCCCTATAATACGTACGGTCATATGTTATATTCGTTAATTGCCCCAGAACAATTCTCTAAATGATGGGGGGAAAAACATTCAAATCGGTCAAGTAGTTTTTGAGTCCACTGACAGACAGAATGTAGATGCTTATATATATATATATATATATATATATATATATATAAAGATAAGGCTAAAATGTTTTGGGTGATTATAATGGCCAGATAGTGTTCAGAAACTATTTGAGCCTTAAAAATGGTTCTGAAATTTGTCGTAAACAATCGGGAAAATCCCGAGAAAAGTCACTTGGGAAATTTGTTCGGACAGGGAAAGAACACGTGCCTTTTTTTATGATACGTAAATATTTGCTTGCAGCCACTGCGGTCTTGCTGGTAAAATTAGTGTTAAAGAGTTTGACATTGGAAGCAGGAAATAGTTTTTATGTTGTTTAATTAAAGAGTTTAGCAGAATTTGTTTGGCAGTAGAAGTTACTTTGTAGTGCCGTGTTTGTTGGATATGTGCTCCTTCTAGCAGAAAATAATGACGAATTAGTATAATGTATTTCTTAAAAACACGTTTGTGAATTTATTGAAAGTTGGTTTTACAGTACTTCAATGTTATAATGATTGCCAAGTAATAGAGAATACTACTAATACGTTAATTTGGATATTAATCAGTTCAATAGGACCTGTTTAATAAGTAGCGAAATTTTTGTTTTGCTATCTATTATAGGTTTAGAGAAACTTTAATTTTTTTCAAGTGAGAAAAAAGCTTACCGAACAGCAGACACTCACTATCAACTGTGTCCTTTTCAGATGTGTTTCGTTTAACAGAACATAATGAATTAATGTAATGCATTTCTCAAAATACATGTTTGTGAATTTATTGTTAAGATTTATTTTACCAGCTTAACAAATATACTAGCAGAAAATAAATGACTGTTTAGTGTAATCCATTTCATAAAAATACGTTTTTGAATTTATTGTGAATGTTGGTTTTACCAGTTTAGCAGATATGTGCTATCTAGCAGAAATTTTCAAATATAACTTGTGTTAACTCATTGCAAGAGTTTGGTAGGTACAAGTCTAAAGATTTAATAAATTAATTTTACTGGATCTGTGTTGTAAAAGCGTGTTAGATTAGAATCCCCGAGTCGATTCCTGGCAATACTGTACAGTATTTTCTTTATACTCTTCTCAGATGACCCCCTACTGACCAACTATTTGATACGAGAAGTAAACACATCCGGTTAAGAAAACTGATGAACTGTTTCACGCTAACCATGTAACTCATTATACTGTCTCTTGCTTGTCAGTGACAGCAATCAATTCACTCGGCTCTAACTTTCATTCGTTTTTTGTTTAACGGAGGCCGTTATCGGCCAGGCGAATTTAGAGCACGTTAACGAGTAACTTACATAAGGGAACGATTTGAAGTTAGAAGTAAAAAAAGAGAGGAAGTTAGGTGTAATGATGTGGTATTGATTGTTAAGCTGTGGGTGAGGCGTGAACCTCGTGGGTTGGGCGACATTTACACAGCCAATCTGAAGACGTATGCTTACTAAAATAATCAGTCATTCTTTATTCATGTTTGATATCAATCCATTCAACAAATTTCACAGCAAATTGTTTTCACATTTCTTTTCACCATCCCCAGTCTTTTATATATATTGCAAATTTGTACATATTTCCTTCTTACGTATGATATTAAATGCATATAAACGCCTCATTTATGCTCACATAAAAATTTGAAACATTATATGCTAATTTTCGGCAATTTTTGTCATTTGTAAGGCTTTCTTATTTGTCAGCAGTAGTCAACCAACCTACTCATATTAAAACTCTATTTAGCTTGATACGTCTTTTTCAATATTATAAATGCACTGATGAAAATGCTCGGCCTCAAAATATTATAGGAAGAAGTTTTGGGGGATTCCAGGAAATAAAAAAAAAATATGTTTTCAAAACTTTAAGAAACATTTAACAAAGAAAACATAATATCTGGAAATACATAAACAAACGGCTGCACAGAAAATTAATAAAAATGTCGCCTGATGAAAAAATCGGACAATATATATTTTTTTAATCCGGGTTTATATTTGTTTTATATAATATTTATTATTAATATTAGTTCTGTTACAATTATTAGTGTTGTGTATGCGATTGTGGACAATCTTGTTTAATGTGCTGTGCATAGTGCAGGATATATTTGCTTTTTTGTATTTTTATGATTTTGTCATAATCAGTCCCTTGCAGAACAAGGCGGCATACTAGAAAAAACAGAACTAATAATAATAATAATAATAATAATAATAATAATAATAATAATAATAATAATAATAATAATAATAATACATCTTTGTTGTGTAAATGACTGTAATTATACAGTGCGATCCATATAAACCTGAACCATTTTAAGGTGCCATAAGTCTTGAACCAATAATAGGACACACGTGCAACTTTGGGAGAATATAATAAACAATTGGGAGATTACATTACACACAATTGGGAGATTACATTACACTGTTTACTTCTCAGAGCAAATGTTGGAAGTGTCCTCTACTATCATCTATAGATATTTGCACTCGTTTCATCGTGTTCTGTGAAAGTTAGATCAGGGGATCTGGGGGGGGGGCATAGACCTCTTGAGATTATTCGATTATCAAGGAAACTGGTTACAAGGGCCATGATGGAGGCATTAGATGTACGGCATGTTGCTCTATCTTGCTGGAAATAACCTTCTCTCAATTTGATATCACCCAGCTGCTCCACAAATGTACTGAATATATCCGTATAAAAGTCAGTGTCTACAGCCGTATCAAAGAAAATGGGACCAACGATCCTGATAGCTGACATCGCACACCTTACTCCAACCTTTTCATCATGCATCATATGGGTGTTTGCAGCAGCCCAATATCTGGTGTTTTGTGCGTTTATGTAGCCTGACAGATGAATCCATGTCACACCTGTAAACCACGTTATGGAGAGAATGTTCTGGACATGGAATAAGAAAATGATGAAGCCATCGACAATAACGAATTCGTTTTTCATAATCTGCTTCTTTCAGTTGTTGCATCATGTGAACTCTGTATGGTCATAATCCCGTTTTCTTTGCAGCTCTTTGGCATGTGCCATATGAATAGCCTGATTCCTGACTCAATCGACTCACCGATTTGTTTGGAGAGTTCACTAGCCTTCTTCGAACATTGTTAACAGTCTCTGCACTCAATGGTGGTCTATGTTGTCCTCGCTCACTAACGAGTATACCAGTTGTCTCCAGCTTGTTTGCTAGCTATAAAATTGTTGCCTTTGTTGGAACATCCCGTACATTAAATTCTATTCGAAATTCCCGTTGTGTTGTTACCAAGAAATTTGTCTTCCAATATGTTTTCACAATGAAAACATGCTCTCGAAGTGAGTACTGCATATTGCTGTTATGACTGCAAACTGAAGACTGTCTACAATGCCATGAAAATGCTCGTAATTTTGATCGAAACCAACAATATAGTCCACAGAAAGATAGCATTGATCGATTGTTGCCGTGATTGTTGTCCATTCTCCCTGAGCCACTGAGATCATTAAAACAATTTCACATTTCTACGGGCTTTCAGAGAGAAATTAAAGCCCATTAAAATAGTTTAGGTTTACATGGATCACACGGTATATAATCTATAATACAATGCGCTCATAGCTCGGCTGGATCGTTCCGCGGCGGCCTTGAAGTGGGTGAGCATTGGCGCGCCTTCCGCCAGAGTTACATGTACGCTACCGGCAATATCATTGCAATGTGGGACCACTATTATTATATTATATTATCATATTATTATCTCCGTATTAACAATGACCGGTCATGTACGTGTAACTCTGGCGGAAGGCGCGCCAATACTAACCCAGTCCAAGGCCGCCGCGGAACGGTCCGGCCAAGCTACAAACGTATTATATAAATATAATATTGTTTAAAGCATTCCAAGTTTTCAGTAAATTGAGCAATATAGTTTAGGTAGATAACTCTGCTACATTATCAACAATTATAAAAAAAACCTAAGGATAAAAGAAAGGAATCTGTACACGGATTGCTCGCATGACGGTCCTGCTTCTAAACACATGAGCTAGGCATTGTATTTCAAAGAAATTCTGTAATGACCACTTAATGTTAATACATTACAGATACATTTCTAATATTTCCATTCTGAATGGTATGATATTGAACAGCAGGTCTTGAAATTTTATCTCATAAAGTTTTATTTTGTTTGGTGATATACGTAGTGTATATTCTTCTTCTAAGCCATTTTCACTTTTCTTGTGAAAACAAATGCACATGTTGACTGGTGTTATTGTAGCAGAACAAATTTTATATTAGGTTCACGAAATGTCTTTTGATAAAGCTGCGCGAATTAACTTTGATGTTATTTTGGACTAGAAAGACTCAATTGAAACGTGATACGCTATTAGATACACTTGATACAGGTCAGATTTCTAATCAAACCTTATACAGGGTGTTAAAGAAATTCTCTCACACGTCTTTAAGGATTACTGAGGAGATTTGATATATAAAGTTTTAATAAAAGTCCCTGTTTATTACAAAATAAAATCTTACGCATCCCCTTGAGTCAAAGAGCTAAGCAACAGTTCCATCATTTCTATCTACTCACCTTTCCCCAGAATGTTAGATAGATATGTATGATGTATAGAAAGAAAGAAAAAAAAAGAAGACTGCTTAAAATACATTTTTTATTTGGGACATCTTCAAAAATCTCCATCTGTATTCTCTGTATAAAATTCAAGTAATATCTTATCTGTGATACCGTAAGAGCCAAAATAGTAATTGATAATAAAATGTTAAGAGCAAGTGAACAGTTTTAAATATCTAGGTTTCAATTTATCATATGTTAAAATTGAAGGTATTAATGACAAAATAAATAAATTTAATCTAATGTGTGGCACTATTAAAAGAACCCTTAAAAGCACAAGAAAAGAAACAAAAATTAAATTTTATAATGCAAAGGCTGTTCCTGTATTGATGTATGGATCAGAATGTTGGACTACCACTAAAAGAAAAGAATAAAGATTGGAAGCAGCTAAGGTGAGATTTTTAAGAAATATAGCAGGATATACTCTGCTGGATAAGAAAAATGAATGAAGATATAAGAAAGAAACTAAATATTTTCAAATTTACAGACCGAATAATTAAATATAGGAACGACTGGAAAGAACATAGGATGCCAGAAGGAAGATTTCCAACATTATTGCTAAATTATAAACCGCACGAAAGGAGAAATGTTGGACGCCCACACAGAAGATTGTCTGAACAATTTTAACAATTCTAGCTTTCATGAAACCGGAACGAGCCAACAGGTTTAATCCTTGGATGATGATGATGATATTATCTGTTATTTTTTGATGCTTCAAATTTAAACAAGGCATATCGAACAATTTTAGTAGTCATATTTGTCAATGTGAAGTGGGAGATTTTAAATATTGAGTTTTGTTAACTGTATAGTTCCAAAATAGTGTCTCCGGACACCAGTTCCTTATCATCAGATTCCCTCTATAAGTTCAAGATATACTGTACGTAATAGGAATTATGAAACAGCTTGTATGTTATTTAATTTAAGGATATCATTAATTGAAATTAAGTTTATAGTATGTTCTCATTATTATTAAGGATCCTTATTATCATGGGTCTTGGGTATCTGGATATCGGAGATGTGAATTGAGGATACGAACCAATGGTGTACCTTGATAAATGCATCATTTGACACATGGGTTTCGTAAACTATGGAATTAGTGGGTTGATTACTCATTTTTAAATTGAGAATTATTTTCTTATATGTGAAATTCTTATCATCATTTTAGGTTAATTTTTCTAATTGAGATGGTGGCTGCAAGTGACGCAATCTTCTAACTCACCACAGCTTTTTATTTTTCATAGCATTTGATTACCATATTTTGTCCCAAACTCCATAACATATTCTCTATTTTCTTTTGTTTTTTGCCCTTTCATAAATACACATATGGTGCATAAGAAACAATTTTTTTAGTGAGTATGAATTGTTTCAGGCGGTGTATTTGAGTCACATATTCGGGAGTCTCGGTTTTAAACCTCGGTGCTGATGATCCAAAGGTTTTTCCTCATTTTCCTCAGTCGTATAGGCAAATGCTAGTCAGGAAATGCATTACCAGAATCCATTTCATCTTGATCACCATTTTATGTCATTAAAACTGAATAACTGAACTTAATAAAACACACAATGATCACAAAATAGAAACACAATATACTGGATACCTGAAGATCCTATTGTGAATTACCTTAGATGTTAAATAGGCTATGAATAATGAAATTATACAATGATAATTATGGAATTTTGCAAAACACAAATATATTCGTATATAAAAGAATACATTTGTGGTTTATCTAGAACATTTGTGGTTTATCTAGATAGTACTACACATGTTCCGATATAATTTTGGAATGCAAATGTGTGAATGATTATATAAATTATAACGTTCCTGAAATTAGCTTTCTTTGAAGGCACTTGATTGCACAAATTATCATGCATATTGAAGTGTAACATCTCGGCGTATTTTTGAGTTAACCTTTTGCATATGTTTTGTAACGGAGTCATTTGGGTTTCAGGACACATTTCATAAATAAATGGAAGAAGGTTGACGAAGGCTCAGTATGATTGTTAACAAGTGCCGGTAAAACTCAATAGGTAGAATGTGGGCAGTGAGCCTCGCGGGGCCCACTGGCATCACAAGTGTTTAAAAGTGCTCAGGTAATAATCAGGCGCCATGGAAGAACCAGAAATAATCCCGCAGACGTTAGCGCAGAAACTGTTATTCTATACCACAGCTTTCTTCATCCTCCTCGGCACATTCAGCCTCTTCGCCTTCCTCTTCCTGGTGCCTTTTGTCATAGATCCGGCCTTTACTACCATCTTCATGGAGTTTGACCCAGTGGCCGCCTTCTGCCAAACTGTTGACACAGAAACCAGGCAGGGAGTGTCCAATTGCACCTGGAGCTCATGTCGTGAAGGCTGCACCAAGGAGGTATATGAATGCACCCAGATCAGGGTGAATTACAAAATTCTACCAGTTGATAAATCTGAGGAAGACGAAGAAGAGAATGCCGGGGAGGACGATGGGGCTGGGGGATCAGTGGATGACAAAATAGTGGCAGAACTCCACGAGTATCTTAGATCCAAACGTAACGCTAACTCGAGAATCGAGAGAGCCATCCGTGAATACGACTATCCCAGCGAGGATGACGAAGAAGAAGAAGAAGAGGAAGAAATGTTCGGGGAGTTAGTTGAACCGACCGAGAAGACGGGACTCATGGGAAATGACTCTGAATGGTATTATACCAAAGCAAAGTTGTACCCGAACGTTAAAGGTTGTGGATATCCTCCGATGCTAAACTGCAGCATTTTTGTGAAGATGTACAGTGAACCAGGGACCAACTTTTCTTGTTACTACAGTAAGGTAGACCCTGGACTAGTGATGAGTGACCTTGACATGTGGCAGGTGTATATGAACTTGGTGTACGCCATGGCGATTCCCATCCCGTCCTTCATAATCTCCGTTATCTACCTTACCTTCGCTTACTTCAAGATTTACAACGAGGACGAGGAAGAGGCTCTCGTGAACGGTACCGGGGAGATCATCGAGGGTGAGACTGGGGAGAATGGGGTGACACCTGTGCCTCAGCTCACGAGTGGAGCCATCACTCCTGGAAGCGAAATCTTCAGGGAAGACATGGCTAGTTTTGGCCACCAGCTCAAGGTGCAGATGGCGGATGAAATGAGCAGAGAGAGTGTCCCGGATGCCGTCCCTGTCATCGCAAACTCTAACTCCATACCTGGGTGAGTTTGCGCACTCTTTTGTGACGTCACTTGCTTTAATGTCCTCCAGCATGGAGACTACCTGTAGCATTGAGAGTGGATTGCAAAGATAATATTACTACAGTGATCATAAAATGAATGGCTTTACAATCTACTCTTTGTGTGTTTCAAAATTATTAACCATCTTTTTCTGTTAAATTGATAAAGTCCATTGATTTTATGTGAGAGGTTTGAAATAAATAAAAAAAAAGACTTTACAGTAAAATTAACTGCACTAGCTGTTGACTTTTTTCACTTATAAAGAATTATTTATTAACATAAACTTGTATTCACATCAACTGACCACGTCTCCTGGATTAGATTTACAGATATGTATATATATATATATATATATATATATATATATATATATTTCAGTGTCTGAAACGAGAATCACTTGAACTCGTGAAGACTATTTTATAGTTAATTTAATTGTGAAAGAGTTAATTCGGTTAAGAAAACAAGATAAGGTCGAGAAGTTGCTTCATGCTAACCTCGTGATTCATTTTGCCAGTGACATCTGGTATCAGTAACAACAGTCCTCCATAGTTATTCGAAGCTGTGCCACAGATGTATTATTATTTAATCGAACATCATTATTTGAGGACTACTGGTGCAGTTATTTAATTACTAATTAATGCTTATTTAGATCGTATCATTACAAAACACATTTTCATGTTGGGTATGTTTTCCCGTCAACTTAACTTTGGTCCCTAGAAAGTTATTGTGACATTCAGTCAAGGATACCAATTTCACGCAATATTAAAATTATACTATGAAATAAAATGTAATACACTAATGATCTTCTTGGTGATAAAATCGTAAAATATAAGTCAATATGCCCAATTCACCAATTAATAATTAAAATAATGATTATTAATTGGTGAATTGGGCATATTGACTGTATATTTTATGAAATAAGAATATGACTATAATCTGTTAAACACACGAAACCAATATATTATTTATTACAGTTATATGAGTATAATATTTAGAAACAAGTTAAATAGGTGGCTCCGTGGCGCAAGCTGTTAGAAGCTCGCCTGTCACCGCTGGGGTCTCTAGATCGAGTCTGGATCACTCCAGGTGGGTTTCGTGGTAGACGAAACCCAGCTTGAGCAAGATTTTCTCTGGATTTCTCCCATTTCAACTGCCACAAATCCCATTCCATCATTTCTCCATTCTAATCTCATCCTTTTCCTGTGACGGTGTGTCAGGCGTGGTGGCCGGCACCTTGTCGTTCACAGACCTCTGTAAATATAGGGGCTTCACTTCATCACATTCCTCGACCCGACCCTAAGTTGGGCATGAATTCAGGATATTATAATAAGTTAAATATACAGCCTCTCTGGTATAATAGTTACCGAGTCTAAATGTATCCCGGATTAGAGACTAGGCTTTACTACAGAAATGTTCTTTATACGTAGAGTAACGTCTACTCAATCTCGTGAGGATACTGAATAGTTACTTGATTCCAGAAGTAACGAATATAGTTAAGGGAATTGAAATTACAATTGAGGGATTGCTTCACGCTAACTATGGCATTCACTGTACTCCTTCTCCGCTTGTAGAAGGAAGTGAGCCACTTCAGGGGGCCTTGGTTCTTCGGAGATGTTCCTTCGCGGATTTTTAATTAGTTACCAAACGAAACATAAGGATTCCAAAATGTTTATGAACAATATCAGCAATTGGTGTAAGATTTTTAATATTGAAACGTTAACAATCTGGTATAAACTAACTGCATCATTCTATATTTTAGTAATCTGGAACATTACGGTATGGTTTCCAGTATCGAATGGAAGAAAATTACTATAGTTATTTAGGATTGCGATGTACATAGTTTTATTTCATATCGCCTCGAAAGTCATCATTTTTAATAAATTAATATCATGTACTATGTATAACATATTGAACAACTGACACGAAACTTCACCCTAAATGTGCCCAAATTGAACCTGAACGTAATTTTGAGGTTATAGGCCTAACAATAAATTATTTCATGATGAAATACGAATGGAAGTAGTATAACCAAAATATATGTCAACAAACTCTAATCATTACATACGCTTGCAGTTATGTAGGTAGCCATTTGCATTAGGCTATTACTTGCCTTGAAAATAGTTAATTAAGTTTATTATGATTTATTCATATCTAGGTGAAAATTGCGTCCGTTTTTTTGTGAATGTTACAATACGCAGTACTGTAAATTTCGCTTCCTAGCCTTTTGTAATACTGAAATGAGAAATAGTATGGAATAAAATATAAAAACAAACCAAGCAAAGTTGTGGAAATGTCAATATTACTTATTTGGGACCAAAGTTTACATTACTTTGAAAATAACAAGACGCATCCTTGTTACTTTTTTATGGATCCTTAATTTGCCCATCAATTCTGATGTTGACGTTTCTAACATAATTTGTATATAAAAAATATAAAGTTTAAAAACAAATGCTTAGAGGGTTTCTCCATGCTGACGCACGGCTGTTGTCAATGTGTCTGTGTTGTGCGCATGTCTGTTGTAGTACTAACTGTGACGAAGCCTTCAGCTACCTCCAGCCGGGCTATTTGCCGCCTAGAAGTGGCAAGGACCGCCTTCCACCAATTGCCTGAACTACAGTAACAGTACACTGGTATGAAGCAATGCTTTGTCAAAATCACTCCTGCCTCCATGCAGAAACAGACAATAAGTAAATACATACGTTCTTACTTTTCTTTGATTATTATTTATTTAAATATAATATGTAAATATAAGCAAACATGATAAAAAATATACAGAGTGGAAGTAATATAAGTTCACAGATTTTACGTACGAATAATTCTTTGTGACGAAGACTTACATTTTTTTTTGGGTAGTAAACAAATGGTTTTATCAGAAATCATAATTTTGTACAGTCATTTATTTGTTATTGTTTTATAATTTATGTGACACGAATATGGAATAGAAGAGGTGCACGAAAATTTCTTGCAGTAAAACCAAAAGGAAAACAATCAGCAGGTAGGCCAAGATTGATGTGAGAGAATACCATTAACTATGATTGAGAGAGGTACATTGTACAGGAAACGATTAGAAAATATTCTTCTTCTTCTTCTTCTTCTTCACTTTGCGGGCTAGGCAAATTGCCTGTTTCGCTTCTCTGTTGTTCTGTCCATCTTTTCACTGGCCACCCTACATTCCTTTATCCTCTTGCTTTATAGTTAAATGCTGTTTTTTATATTCTTGTTACATTAATACTTTCTACATATCTAAAACGTTTATCTCTATATTCTTTGATTTGTTTTCTTTCAGTGGATATATATTTGGAAAATATTAGTTCAAAATAGGGGTAAATATCAAGGTTATAGGCCTATATGTTGGGCGGCCATGGACTTTCGGATTTGACAGTGCCAGTGAGTTATAGGCATTACTTTATAATGGTGGTGACTATTGATCTTTTTTTCACATAATAAATCTGTATGATGGACATAACATAGAATATCTTTTTTTTACCTTTGAAATGGAATATATATTTTTTTCTTATGAGTATTTTTATTTAATGTCTGTTTTAGCACAAATTAAATTGAATGACTAGCATAAAGTGGTCTGTTGAAGTAGTGCATAAAATGAAAATATACTGAATTAATGTCATTTTTCCGCCTAGCGCGGAATCCGAAGCTCGGAAAGTGCAGTGGGTATAATTGGAACACGTACGCGCGCACACAAAACTAATTGAGATACATGAAATAAAATAAACTTCAGCTTCGTAAGGAAAATGGTAAAACGCAGTCATCTATTGGCCTTCATATTTTACCAAAAAATACAAAATAGACATATTATCTCTTTCACATTCTTGTAAATGTTGTGTAAAAATTAAGCCAATGACACCATTATACGTTAATGCAACCGTACATTTTTGAGCCAAACATCTGTAAAACCTTCTACTATATTATCTTAATCTAAGAAATTCTTACATAAAATCTGCGTGTTTATATTTCTTCTACTCTGTATAAATATTCAGAGTGACTCCGAAAACTCTTGAACCCATATTGCCATATAAAATATGACAACTGAAAATAAAACCACACCGAAGAGGATAACCAATACGTATATTGAATGTACTGTATTTCAATAGTTGCTAAGGCATGAATGTGGATATTTAAAAAATGGTAATACAATATTATTTTACTCTAAAATGTAACACTTATTGTGGATATTCCACCAAACAATCAATGCTTCTGAAATTCATTGCAAAACACCGTTGAGATTATGTAATAAAATGTTAAAATAAGTACCTGACATGTCAGTCTTCGTCAACTAAATTAAACTTCTGTTTAAGAAACTTCGTCAACTAATTGGAATCCAGAAGATGGAACATGATTCTGAAAGGCTTTCATTGTTTTAACAACTTGACGAAGTTACTTAAACAGAAGTTTAATTTAGTTGACGACAGCTGACGTATCAGGTACTTATTTTTTTATTCTATCATTCCACCGAAGTATTCCACATAAAGAAAATATACATAATTACTTCAACAAAGGCAAAATCCTGCTATGCAATCACATTTCTTCACGGTGCATAAGATAAAATAAACATGGCATCTTCTGAAAAACACCCTTTGATTCCTTTATCACTTGCATAAACTACTATACATATATATATATATATATATATATATATATATATATATATACTCTTCTTATAAATCACTATTTCATAAATTTATCAATTAATTTAAGCAATAATATTTATACTATATTCTTAAATAACACATTTTCTATAAAGACTGGAACAGAACTATCATCAGTTGTTCAAGAATTTTGAATGGGTATTTTGATAAAAGAAATCAATAGTGTCTGGCGATTTATTTCAGATAAATGTGTTGTTGATATTTAGAAATGTAGCATATCCTTTGAACCGTGATAATTTGGGCTGATAGATTACAAAGAATAATTAAAAATTAATTAATTACTGATTATTTTATTATTTTTTAATTTTTCTTTGTATTATATTAGAAATAATCTTATCATGGTCCAAATGACATGCCACATATCCAAACACATCAATAACACGTTACTCTTTAATATGTCACCTTAGACAATGGATTCATTATATGAAAACAGTCAACTAGTATCCCTGAATAACCTGTGGCAGTTTATAATTAGACTTTTGTATTGCTATATGCCGATTTTGGTTCTGAAAAAAACTATAGCCTTTATATCTATGCAATTTTTTCACACACACTCACGAACACACACACACACACACACACACACACACACACACACACACACACACACACACACACACACACACACACATATATATATATATATATATATATATATAATAAAATGAAAAGAAAAATTAACGCCTGGGCTGAGATTTGAATCTGGGACTTCTAGCTCTATAAGTTAGCGATGTACCGTTTTCGCTATCCAGGCATCCCAGTTCAAACATAGATTTTCCTTCTATTCTATGTAATTCTCTTTCAGAGAGACATTGATCGCAATGCATCTTATGACTCCTGTAACAAGAAATACTTTTTAATGAGACTATTTTGCTATATAGTAGTAATGCTTATATACGTAATGTTACATAACAATAAATTGTAAAAGTATACAGGCCCATATATATTAGGGTTATAACTTTTTGGACTTTTGTGAAATAAAATATTTCTTGTACAATAGATGCGTGTATCTTTGCTTTAAACCATCGAAAAAGGTCTTCATTTCACTGTGCTTCAAGAAAAGGTCACCCCCAAATCAGTATTAAAAATTGATATATAAATATATTTGGGGGTGACCTTTCCTTGAAGCTCAGTGAAATGAAGGCCTTTTTTCAATGGTTTTAAGTACAAATTCACCCATTCATTGCACAGGAAATATTTTACACCCATTAATTGCAGAGGAAATATTTTATTTCACAAAAGTCCAAAATGTTATAACCCTAGAAGGTTAAAACTTTTTGGACTTTTGTGAATTATAGAATGTTTCCTGTGCAATGAATGGGTGACATTCTGCTTAAAACCATCGAAAAAAACGCCTTTATTTCACTGAGCTTCAAGAAAAGGGCACCCCTAAATCAATATTATATATATATAAATATATTTGGGGTGATCTTTTCTTGAAGCTCAGTGAAATGAAGATTTTGTTTTCAATGGTTTTAAGTAAAAGTTCATCCATTCATTGTACAGGAAATATTTTATTTCACAAAAATCCAAAAAATCATAACCCTAATATATATATATATATATATATATATCTTGACCTTTTTGATGTCTGCAGGCAGGCTCGAGGGAAATTGTAAAAAATATTTAAAAAATACAGTTTCATGATAACAATCTCAGTAGTTTCATTCTTTCCGAGTTCGCTAACAGAAAGAGCAGAAATATTATTATGGAATAAGGATTATGATATAATCCTGACATAAAATAGTAATACACATTAGGTTAACATCAAACAACTTGCTTATGAGTGGATATGCCTTTAATATGCATTACGTAAATTGAATTAAAATGATATAACGTTTAATAGCATTGTATATGCTGCTGTCAAAGTGAGATTTTGATTTTTGTAGTGCGCCTGCGCATACAGCAGTGTGCTTTACTGCACTCACTGCCGCAGCAGACAAATTGTCACCACGTTCTGTCCAAACACAGGTTTTTCATATATTTTCTTCTATACTAAACCACAACTAAAACACGAAGAGTTTATAATAAGGTAACCTTTAAAACAATAGTGACAAAGATAATATACTAACAGACACAAACACATTGGTCTGTGTTAGCTGGGTATAGATTTTTCTTCACTCATTTGTGTCTAGACTACCTTCGTATTCATTCGGTATTTCCTTGGAATATAACATTGCCTACTTTCTACTAATTTATGATTAATCTATTTTAGTATTTATCCACTTTTAACCCTTGCAATTATTCTAATTATAAACTCTCTACAGATTTCTTTTATTAACCAAACCTTTTTAATTAATAATGAAAAAAAAATAGTAAAAATTTTATTAGGATTTGCCGGGTTGGCTTTTTTTTCATTTATTAACCCATGCTTTATTTAAAGCATTACTTTTTATGTGTGCAGGAGTAATTATTCATTGTATAAGGGATTCTCAGGATATTCGTTTTATAGGAAATTTATCTTCATTGGGTGAGAATTAATGATCCTTTAAGTCTGCAGCCCCATTGACTCATTATGGCCTTTTAACTGAGAATCTTTAAAAATAAGCTTAATTACTTTACCTTCGCTAAATAGTTTGTGATTATGTCATTATTAAATTACATAATCAATGAATGTTTAGAAAACATACATCATATGGCGTGATATGTGGTGTTCCTACCTTTCACTACGAATGCTAGTGTTTGATTCTCAGGTATATAGAATTTTAAATCTTCATTTTGGGTCTTGTGTCTTTCATTGCCTAATACCCTCGGCATTAATCCTACTACAGTTGTAATCTGGTGTAGGTAGGTTGGCGTGAGTACCTGTCTAATGTTATTCGGAATTTCTTACTCCAGGGCATTGGCTTGCAAGTCCTATGAGGATGTAAATCTTAGGTCCACAGAAAAGATAGAGGATAATAATGAAAAATAATGCGTAAAAAAGGAAATAAATATGTTGACAACAATTTTTAAGTTGTTATTTATGATCTCCTAATTATAAGTAAATATTGTTTTAAGCCGGTTTTCTTATTTTTTAAAAATCATTATTGGTTTAATTAACGTATTTCTTTTAGACAACATTTCCAGTTTTCATTAAGTTTTATTGATTTTTTATTTCAACTTTTTTATTTTCCTTCCACACATGGTATAGACACCACATACGAGCCAATCATTCACAGTTAGATCTTATGGAATTAAGAGAGAATCCCGTGTATCCAAAGATCGATCTCGTTTCATAGTGAACAGCACTGAGCACTAGACAATAATGCTGAAAATTAACTTTAATACAATCAGTGTAATAATAATAATAATAATAATAATAATAATAATAATAATAATAATAATAATAATAATAATAATAATAATAATAATAATAATAATAATAATAATAATAATAATAATAATTGCAATAATAACAATTACAATTATAATAATTACAATAATAATAATTACAATAATAATAGTAATAATAAATATATTAAAGGTATGTTAGCAAGGAGATGCACTATATCCTCTACTATTCATTTTTATACTAGAACATGCCATCAAATCTTTAGAGGATGAAGAAGACCTACAACTCAATATTATTAATAAGCTGTTAGTTTATGCTGATTATGTATTATTATTAGGTGATAGCAAGGAGATCTAAGGGCCAACACACACACTCTATTGAGTAACAGTAAGCAATTGGGACTGGAAATAAACATCAATATAACTAAATATATGTTTGCACATAGAAATAAATAACATAATTGGTAGCTAGTTTTTAAAGGTGTGTTTTTAGTTGAGTATATGAAAAAAATTACATGTTATTTTGATGGCATTGTGTTGTGTTTCAAGCAACGTTGTCATAGTACATTAATACAGGTTATTATATTTCATGATTGTATTTGTGAACTATTAAATAGTGTCGAATATCAAATCTGTTTCTGCATTCTGTGTAAGGAGGTTATGTGGCTACATGGTTCTCACTATTTCGTATTCTGTCTGACTTTCATCAACTATCCTTTTTGAGGAATATAAAACTATTTTTTAAAAATATGTTGTTGTTTTTGCTTGCTAAATAAATCTGCTGACTTTATTGGTTGCTACATATACTGACACAATACGCCTCATAGAAAACTGAGTTAAATGCAGAGTGGAGATACTATAAGTGCACAGATATTAAGATCAAATTTATTGTGGTAAATGTAATTTAAATTTTTAATAAACTTTGGGTCACAAAATTTACAATTTCTTGGGAAAAATAAGTTCCTAACAAATATTTATTCGTGTAATACTTTATAATGACTGCACTTATTGGTCTGATTTACATGTAGTATGCTTACATGTTGAATATGTATTGGAGTAACTATTATTTATGTATTTATTTTCGATCATAGTGCATTTTAAAATAAATTAAATTAAGATATGAAATTAAAATAAAATGTTAATAAATTTACACCAGGGGTATTGGTATAATTTTACTGCTTATTATGCATTTTATGGAAAATATCGAAAGAAAAATATTGTTTCATTTCACGTTTTCTATGCACAGTGTGAAAATCAGGTCAATGCGTACCATCATTCAAAATTATTACAAAATTAAACTTCTGTAGAAAAGTTTTTATTTCCGAGAAAACAGTGCTACTAAATTCTATGAAATATTTTTATTTTATTTGCCGGAAGGAATGCACTAAAGAGGAAATGACTGCGGGAAAAAGTAACTCGTAATATATATTCTGATTCTAATGACCTGACATTATCTATTTTTGCAGTCATTAAGGATATGCTTCCCTTTAAATATATATATATATATATATATATATATATATATATATATAATTAAGAAAGTTTTCTTGGGTTTTCCGCATCATGGATTCAAGGTGGGCCTCCGGCCACTGATTCCGACGTTTCGGCATGATTCCACATGTCATTATCATTCCCTGATAATGACGTGGGATCATGCCGATCACGTCGGAAACAGTGGCCGGAGGCCGGCCTTGAATCCATGACGCAGAAAACCCATAGAAAACTTTCTTAATCATACTTATATCCGCGAAAATCTACAACATAATACACACACACACACACACAAATATATATATATATATATATATATATATATATATATCTTAAACCATTTGTTCTGAATTAATATCTTAAATATTACCCTATTGAAGACTATTTTTAAGGACACTTTACTCATTTTTATGAAACTTCAGTAACATATTGTAGTTCTTCAAAAGCCATAATTTCAACTCTAGTTTATGTATAAAAGAAGTTATAATGTTCAATTATATCCCGAATCCATTATATTACTCGTAAAATAATAACTATTAGGACAGATTTGTTTATAATGAGAAAAATATACTTCGATATAGATATTAATTTTGTGGTCTACAATATCTAAAACATACCTATATTTTAAAAGCTAAATGTAACACGTTTATTAACACATTTTTTAATAATGTAGGGCCAATTATAATTACATATACTTTTTTCGTTACGAGTTACTTTTTACCCCTTTTCACAACAGTATCCCATTAAAATACACCCACTTGTATTAATTGCATCCTGTATAATCTCAATAAATAATAAGGATTTTTGTATTATTTATGAAATACTAATAGATGTAATATGAGGCATTAGAACACCAATAATGGTCTAGTTGTGATAACAAACCTAAATAGCTACACTTGCCATAGTTTATTTTAGTGGGAGATTTAAGTTATTTGTAGTAAATTGAATCCAAGACTTGTGCAATATAAACGGAAGATTAAGTATTACTTCAAAGCTTACATTAATCGCCTTTGGAACCTGAAATATGCGCTTATTGGACAATCTAATAGATTTCAACTTTTTTCGTTAATAATGAACTTCGTTTTGTTACATTATTATTACTATTATTAATTATTATTATTATTATTATTATTATTATTATTATTATATTATTAATTATTATTATTATTATTATTATTATTATTATATCCTTATAGAATAGAGATATCATTGTCTTTTATTAATATGATTTAGGTTCGATTCCCGAATAAATCGTTATTTAGTTTATTTTATGTTCGTGTTCTAACAGTAAAGTAATTCTGCGGAATCCATTAAAGGCATGCTAATTTAAAATATCATTCGCCATTATACAATATGTACAAGTCAGTATTCTTTGATACGATCTGTCTTTATTATGAAATTATTAAATCAGTTATTAATCCTCTCTAATTAATTCAAGGAAAACTATAAAAGTCTATATTAACTTTTGGAGTCATTGACTGAACTGTGGTATTCAGAATTCAGCGTTTAAAATCAATAAATAATTACTTCACAAATATACATTATTATACTTTAAGTATACTTCATTGTACTTATTATACATTATTAATGTTGTATGTTATTATTTATGCCAGTTGGTAGACCAAGAATGAGGTGGGAAAAATTTATAAGTATACTAGTGTATATTTTGTAAATCATTCAAAAGTTATGAAAACACCAAACAAAATAAATATTTTCGTTTTGGAGAATCAAAAACCTCAGATCGCAGGCAAAATATATAACTATATTTTTTTGTAAGAATTTTATATAATGATATGATCATCAAATCCGGAGTTATCTAAAATATGTCTAACTTTAAAATTAACATAAATGTTTAGAAACATTGAATTACAATAGAATATGACACTACTTTATTAATGTGAACTCACTAGGTGCCTTAGGAGGCTCTTTGAGTAGTAGGAAGTTAATGTTTGTTCACCTTTGCAGACAAAAATCGGCACGAGATGTTAGCCGGGTTGTCAGCCGCGTTTACCTACAGAAAATCGAGTGGTACTTATTTTTTACAGGCTGAGTTGTTCCAGAGGCACAAAGCCGCTAGAAATTAACATTAATTTTGTGGAAATAATAATATTTCATGTAAAAATATTGATAAATTATATTATATTAATATAATTGCAATTAATAGCACAGTCGGTTCTGGCGGATTAAGTGGTCACAATTATTATCTCTGGTTCCGAGCTTTCCCGGGTTCATAGTCGGTCGGAGACCCTTTTGATATCAAAGGATAAAAGTCGTATGTATAGCTTTCTTCGAAAAGGTAGTAAAGTCTTCGGGTCGCTTACCATAGATTTACGGCGCGTAAAATAACCTTAAGACTATTCTATTATGCGTTGATGCAAATTTGGACACTTAACCTGAATAGTTGAAGATAATCGTTAAATAAATTACGAACTACCTAAATCATGTAGGTAAAGTTAAAGCGATCCCACTGCAGGCATTAGGAAGCCATTAAGGTGATAGGAGGTTAAGGCTCTCATCTTTCTAGACAATCGGCACGAAATGTCAACTCTGCGTGTCGGCCGCCTTTACTCCCCCCCCGAAACATTGTCTGATATTCATTTCCTTTAGAGGTTGAGTCGATCTCAGGGCGCGGGTGCCGCCAGATGGTTATGCTAATTTAAAAATTCTGTAGCTATTGTCTTAACCAACTCCGCTATGGAGTGCCCTCATCTAAAGAATACACTTATTTAATAATAATTTCTCAAATCATTTAAATATTCCGGAACATGAACAATCACTCAAATGAAAATCATGAGATATAGATATAATTACATAATACTTTTTAATCTGTAATATGGAAGTCTGCATGTGTGAATATGTACTGTTTCCACATGTCTACAATATAATTTAATTAAAGAAACAAGAAAGTCTTTGTATGCCGATGATCTTTCGAAGATATTATGTAATGTATTAAATACTTGATATAGAAAAAATGTAGGGCATTCTTCAATACGTAATAGCACTTCAATTTACCACTTTCGCTTCATATTGCTTTGCAAACAACTAGTATTCCTACGCATGCGTAATTCACTCTATGGCTTCACTGTTTATCATTTGTGTCACCAAAATGAACCAAGTTATCATGTGATATTTATATTGCAAAGGTCGAATATAGACAGTTATATACAATTATAAAAGAAGGAAAGAATAGAATGAACATATAAATATAATGCCAAACGACAGAATAGTTAAAATAAATAGGGGTAAATTCCCAACTGGGAAAAAAAATATTGGACATCGGAAGAAAAGATGGAAAAATTCAATTGTAATAATGTCATTCACCCACAATATTAATATGCATTGTTAATCTTATCGAAATTATTATTATTATTATTATTATTATTATTATTATTATTATTATTATTTTAAAATTCTTTACTTACTTGTGATGTAATAGTGTCGGCGGCCTCAATGCAGCATGGCGTAAATAAGATTTTTGATATTTAGAGTTATTGGTTCAAAAAATGCATGACTTTTTCTCTTTTATTTAATTCATCGAACTAAATTGGGAGTACATTTTTGAAAATATCCTCCAGGTGGCACAGTAGCGAAACTATGTGCAACATTATCTTTATTGTAAACAACAATGGCGTAAGTCACTTGCTTCTATGGTGTCCTAGTACATTTAAATAACATTAAATACAAGTATTTATAAATTCATTCCTTAAATTGTACTTTTTATTGTAGCAGGGCATTCATGATCAAATAGTTTCAAGGATTGCAAAATAAAATTGAAATAAACTATTTTCATCATATAAACTCTAGATTTCGAATCCAAAGTGTGTAGATAGACATATCGAATACATTTACCACAAGAATTTTCTTCATAAAAACGGCTTGCCAATATTGGATCCACTTTGTAAGTCCTGTAATGAGGAAAAGCATATGAAGATGTATTTATTCTAATATTAAGAGATTCCGGACTATGTGGCCATGGTCTATAACCTGCTGACTCTTTGGTCAAATTATACATTTAAGGAGAACTATTCTTTTAATTGATAATGATGATGATGATGATAATAATAATAATATTTATTATTACTTATTTTGCTTTTAGAATCTAAGAATTATAACGAAAACGTTGTGTTATTTGTTGTTATTTTATATTTAATTTCTGAGATCCTGTCAGAATGAAAAAAAAAAAAAAAAACCTGATCAAACCGGGTACGAAATACTTCATGTAGCCATTATGTTGCTTAAATTTTGTTATATATACAGCACCGCTATCCACGTGTGTCATTTATATTTATCATTTTAATAAAGCCACAAATCTAATTTAAATTAATATATTTTTCTATTGGTTGTAATTAATTGCTGATTAATTATTCACGATTCACGTTTAAGCTTATTAAAATAATTTATGTTGCACATATATATATATATATATATATATATATATATATTTATACTTATCCTGTATAATATGTCAAGTATTTGAATTATTATGGTATATTTTCACATTTGACTAATTAAAGCTGAATTTATGTTAAATCGAATCACGTTTAAGCTTATTAAAATAATTTATGTTGCATACATTTAATATATTTTATACATATATGGCATTTATTTGTATTATTAGGACATATTTTCACATTTTAGTTAATTAAAGCTGAATTCATGTTAAATAGATATCATAGTTTTGATTTGCAAACTAGAAGCCTATACTTTTATCACTATTTTGACTGCACCTTCTTCCATTTCAATTTTTGTCCTAACTCTAGTTTGGAATGCAGCTTTTCAATAGTAAATTAAATTTAATCTACTTTAGTTGAAATCATATTATATTAATTTGTTTTAATTATTATTAAATTACAATTAATAACAGTTATAAATCATATTATCCTCGATCGGGATCACCAATATGGGGAAATAAGTATGACTCTTTTTTTTTTCCATAGGAGAAAATGTAGTTATTCTCTTCTCAATATATATATATATATATATATATATATATATTACATAACAATGGATTATTATTATATTATTATTATTATTATATATTATTATTATTATTATTATTATTATTATTATTATTATTTTTAGCCGGCTCCGTGGCAAGTGATTAGACGCTCGCCTTTCACCTCTGGGGTCCCGAGATCGAGTATGGGTCACTTCAAGTGGGTTTCGTGGTACACGAAACGGAGCTTGGGCAGTTTTTTCTCGGGGTTTCGCTCGTTTTACCCTACCATAATTTCATTCCACTATTTCTCCATACTCACCTCAACCATTTCGTTTCATTTTATTCATCTACCACCGTGTTGGTGCGTCAGGCGTGGTCGGCGGCACCCTTATCATTGACAGACGTCTATATAAGGGGCTCATCTCATCTCATCCCTCGATCCGAGCCTTAGTTGGACACGAGTTGAGGATATTTATTTTATTTTATTATTAGCTATATCAAATATGAAATATAATAAACTGGAGCTGCCTTACTTAATAACAATAAGTATTAATTTAAAATTCAGTCTTCATACATATTCATTTTCAATTAATACAAACAAGGTTTGTTAGGTTGTATCCTTTGCATCGCTGCATATGTACTGATTTTTTCCTCCTCTTTTTATTCTAGACAACCCTTCGATAGGGGAGAAGATTTCAAAAATAAAAATAATTAAAGAAACGAAATTTGACAATTTAATCTCGATCGTGGAAACGTCGTGTATGCTCCTCGGGATCAGAACTGATTTTCTCTTCTGTACATTAATAGCCCTCGGATAAATAACTAGATCCAGATTTACTATAATGACTTAATAAATAATTAATGTTTATTTCCCTTAATGTATAATATTTTATCAGCGATATATCAATGAAATATTTTATTAATACATATTTATAAACATATTTTAAGAATTTTAAAGGCATACTTGCATACTAGTTTAATATGTTTTTAAGACATTAAATTCTAGGATCATAACAGTTGCGTAAAGTATATAAGGTGTTTTGACAAAAATATAATAGACCTATTTGAGTCTTTATTCAAAACAATGCAGACAAATTCTAATTTCTTATGACAGAATACACACGTTGCTCTTTAAAAACAATTAAAGGTTTGTTTGGAATTGTATGATTATGGTACTCGGTCACCGAATTTTCGCAATGCTCCGATATGGGGAATATATTTTTATAAAAAAAATCAGTTAAAAATATCACGAACCGGTTAAAATATCATATCTTGTATTAATTAAAAAAATTCGAGTTGTCGACTTCCAACTGGATTAAAGAGCCTTCATCGGCAGTTCAGGGTGCGGAGATTGGTGTAGGAACATGTTCAAGAAGATGTGTCGCTGTATGGATTCGTGGAAGGTCTTCCTCTGATGTTACAGTATTCTCGTGTATCGTATACTTCATACATACGAGGAGAACGCACATATATCCATTATATCGTAATTTTCTGCCCATTTTCACTCTAAACTCAGCAGTCTCCCCTTCTCTCTATTTTGCTTTTCTTATCATGTCTGCATACTATCCATTAACTTTGTATTGTCCACCATCTTACATCCATTTGATATACCTTTCCATAATAAATAATAAAACATTATTATTATTATTATGGCCGCGGTGGACTAGTGGTTATGCTCCTTGCCTCTGGTTCCGAGGGTCGCGGGTTCAAACCCGGCCTCGGTCGATGAATTGTTTTAGGACGGAAAATCCAAGGAGCAAGTCCTCCGGGAGAGACTTTACCGTGAGTCCCGAGTCTGAAGATTTTCAGGGCTCGTAAAAGATCCTTAAGCCTGAATAAAGAGGCCTCTAAGCAAAATATACCGACATCAACGTCCTAGTAATACCTTAGTTGCCTGTTAGATGTCTCAATGGGTCGTGTGTTGACCGCATTCTATCCATGACATCTATGAACAAATAAATTAACTAAAATTAACTTGGTCTAGTAACTCCTTACAAAGGAGAGGCTATGGCTCAACAATAGGCTACGCCATTATACAGGGTGATTCAGAATAAGTATTACAGACTTCTAGGATTTATAGAGGGGACTTAGTAGATAAAGTTTCGATAAGTTTCGTCTGGAAACGTACCATTTCGATGTAAAATATGTTTGAAGATCGAAACATAATGGGCTGATATCGTGTGTTTTGTATTTCAGAATATGTATTACAGACTTCTAGGGGTTGTACTACAAGTGTGGTTCCACGTAGCGACTCTCTTGTTCGTTGCACAAAGTGCACCTGCCATGCATATATTCATACACACGCCCCACAAGACCTGGTATATATGCTCAATAATTTCTGCTGCCGCCAGAATTCGTGCAAGAAGATTTCCTCCGGTTCGACAGGTATAACACAACCCCTAGAAGTCTGTAATACTTATTCTGAAACACAAGACACATGATATCAGCCCATTGTGTTTTGATCTTCAAACTTATTTTACATCGAAATGTTACGTTTCCGGACATGGATTTCTCATCAAAACTTTATCTACTAAGTCAACTCTATAACCCTAGAAGTCTGTAATACTTATTCTGAAATACCCTATAGATATATATTATTATAATTATATTTATTATCATCATCATCATCATCATCTCATAATCATTGACACATTGTGTAAACATTTGTCTGTGCCCAGTGAATGCTGATTTTTTGTTTTTGGGACACGTGCTTTCACTACACTGTCAAATTTGCACTTGCACTAATTGTTAAATAGTTTTAATATTCTTTTACCAGTTCTATTTTAAAGTGTTAATTAAGTTTATTAATGTATGCTAATTCAGTGACTATGTTACAAACTTCTAACTTCTAGGTATTATTGAGAGGAGATGAAAAACTTTCATGAAGGCCTAGAACTCATGTCCGAAAACCTCTTATTTCACAAGTTCAAGCATTCATGTATGTCGTTAGAATACCGTCTTTAGCAGATTTTAAAGTTTCTTTTTAAAATGGTTTGGCAGTTGTGATAAATCATACTGTTTTCTTCAATATAAGTCATGATATCGCTAATAACGGGTAATAAATAACACACCCATCGAATCGGAAACTTTTGTTATAGCAAGGAAGTTACTATCATGTCGGAAATCCTTGTAGGAACGACAGTGTGACGTTATAATAGTTGATGCAGGGATTTTTCAAATGTCTGTAATTATTGCTGGTATTTTAATTGTATCGTTATGACCTAGTGTATTAAATTAATGAAACCCTTTTAATAAAGATGAAGGTTACGTTATATTCTGAATACTTTTCCGGACCTGGGATATTTATATGAAAGTTATCCTCATGTGGTCAGCGTTTCTGACTACTGTTCATGAGGTCCCGGGTTCGATTCTCGGTCAAACCATAGGAATTTTTCCTTAAAGGGAATTATTCCTGTGGTTGCTTATGGTCTGGAATTTAGGTTAAGTTTAGGATTAAGGACTCTCCTGGCTCACCACTATCATCATCATCATCATCACCCATCATATCATCGAGGCAGCGTAACTCCGCCGTCTAGGCGCCCCAATTTCAGAAGTGGGTTACTTTACGCCAGTGCCAGGAGAGAACTCGAGAAATGACAACCTGGGGCATTTGATAAAAAAAATGTGTTGTTTCATTTATTTCACTACAATTGTTAACAAACCAATTAAATCATTATTTGGTTTTCTTGTTAAATTGGTTGTAATCTGTCATGTTAACTTTACCGTTAAATACGAATTAGCTAATAATGCACATCATACGTCAATCATAAATATAATTTTTTTCCAGTACACAAAAATAGTTACATCTCAAAATATTCAAATAAGTCTTAAATGTGTATTTTTTAGTACTTTATTTGTTTATTAAAGGTATTCCGGAATTCTTTATATCGTCCGTTTTAAAGAAAGTGCATGTTTCCTGTGATCTCATGTTTTCAGGTGATATTTACTCATACTTACATACATAAAATTTACACAGAGATTTCTCTTACGTGTGATTAATATTGTTGGTAGATAAAATTGTTGGTAGATGAAACCCACATGTAAAAAATGAGACCATACATATAAGAAATCCATATCTTAAGTTACAGACAAAACTTTCATTAATAACCAGTACACGTTGCATCCTACTAAAGATAAAGAGATTCCATATAGGTCTTAGGAGATCCTTTGGGAAGTAGGAGATTAAGCCTTCTTTCCTCCTTTCTAGACAGGCAGCACAAGATTTAGTTGGGTTGTTAGCTCTAAGTAACGGCCGCCTATGTTCCAGAAGATATGCCTGGTACTGATTTCAGTTAGAACAGGGTTGGGAGTTACATACTCTCAGATAGCCGGTGCGCTCACACAAACATTGCTGCACTGACTACAGATAAGAGAAAGTACAGGCATTGTAACTCACTGATCAGACTTTTATGCTGTTTTTGTATGCAACTAAGGAATCGAAAACTGTACACAAAGAGATTAGCGCTCACACTAAGTATCTGAACGCCCCGGCCCGAGTTAGAAGTTAAATCGACTCGAGAGTAATTGTGCCGATAGAATGTTTAGGGCAGTTTTAAAAATCCTGACTCCCACCGGGACTCGAACCCGCTTGAATTTATTGACTTAACAAATTACGCTACGGTGTGCTCCCGCACATACTACTGATATAAATACACTCTCAGAAAACGTGCACTTTATAAACAATATTTTAATTTTATTGGTATAGAACATTTTCAGTAACTTAGTCCTTAATTCCGGTAATTAATGTGCCACACAATTAATTAAGATTAAACTTATTTAAATAAATTTAAATAAATAGCAAAGACAGTGCTTTGGCAGGCGACTTCCCCAAATATTTATCGTGTATTGCCTACTAGATGTCTAATTGGGTCTGTATGTTGACCGTGACATCTCTAGGAAAATAAACTTAACTAAATTAATTTGGTCTAGTAAGTCCTGACAAAGGAGAGACTAAAGCCAAACATTGGGTTGTTACCTCATTGTAGTAGTGTATAGTATATACTACATATATATTTAATGTCTATTTGTTTATAATTTTCTGTAACAATATTCCCTGAACCATCTGAACATATCTAGTTTTCGTAATGAAATAAAATATATTGTTCTATTTACATTATATAGTACAGGGTGTTCCAAAATGATGGGCGGGGTTTCAAAGTTATTTAATTTTCCTTACATGATATATATATATATATATATATATATATATATAATAAATATATTTTTGACATAAAAATATATTTATAATATCTATATATAAAAGCGTTACTGCTATAAAGTAAATATTCTCTTTAAAAATTTGCTTAAATGTTATGCTTAGCCGCCCACCCCGGGTCACGATGGCAGTTGGAAATCAATTTACGCTAACCTATTGTGTGAATTGAGAAGACTACATGTATAAGAAAAAAAATTGTATGCTTGTATTGGAATTCTTGGGTAGATCAGTTGGTTAGAGCGCTAAAGGTACAGACTTTAGAGACTCGAGTTCAAATCCCGACTCAAGCATTCTTTTTTCTTTTCATATCATATATATAAGAACAAAAGTTACGTGGGATTAAAGAGAAACACTTCGAGTTTCCATAACATACTTTATAAGTGTTCGATGTACACTGCTCAAAACAATTAGAGGAACACTTGTAATAAATTGAATAAGTAATTGTTTTTTAAAGCTGTGATGCTGAAAGTTGGACAATATGTAAATTGAATTATTAATTTTATCATTGGATACTAGTTTTAAAGATCCGTGGCCTAAATACAGGGAAATTACCTCAAATAACAAATATAGAGAATTTTTTATTTTGGAAGGCACTGGTCACTTCTAATTGGTAAGCTTCCCGATGTTGCTATAGTGACGAATGTTGATTATTGCCTTGTTTATTGAGGTCTCTGACAAAATGAGGTATTTAAATGAGTTTGAAGTGTATCATGCTCTACATCTTTTACGACAAAGTCAATCTCTGCGACAAGTGGCTAGATAGCTTGGGGTTTCTCCTTCCGTGGTGTCCAGGTTACGCAACAGGCACAGAGAGACAGGTCAGTATTGTAGAAGACGTGGCCAGGGCCGTAAATTTAAAACAAGCCCCCAGGATGACAGATACGTGTTCTTTCTGCTCTTCGACAGCGTACAAAAACTGCAAAAGACCTGCAGAATGACCTTCATATGGCTTCCGGAATCCGGGTTTCAGACCTAACCATAAGGAACAGATTAAGGAAAGAGAATATTCGTCCAAAAAGGCCCGTTAAAAAACCACGCTTAACAAATGGGCATAAGGCAGCAAGACGTACGTATGCTGAAAACCATGGTGATTGGAACCTGAACCAGTGGGAGTCTGTTCTCTTCTTGGACGAATCCAGGTATCGTCTTACACTTTGTGATGGTCGATTGAGGGTGTGGGGATGGCCAGGAGAAAGATTTTCTGCAGAGGCTGTACAGGAAATTGATAGATTCGGAGGAGGTTCCATAATGGTGTGGGCCGGAGTTATGTACAACAATCGTACAGACCTTGTACTTGTTCCCCAGTGACTGAATGCTGTCCGGTATATCGAGCACGTTCTGGAAGAGCATGTAGTACCTGCTGCCATTGGAGTAGGCCCTGGATTTATGTTTATGCAGGATAATGCCAGGGCACATTCTGCGGCTGTCACCAGGGATTTCCTGAGGAATGAAATTGAGGTAATGGAGTGGCCAGCGGTCAGCCCAGACCTCAACCCTATTGAACACTTGTAGGATCTTCTAGACAGGAAGGTCAGGAACCGACATCAAGCTCCACAAACTCTGCAACTTGGAGATGCTCTGAAGGAGGAATGGGAGAATATCCCGCAAGAGGAAATCCATAATCTTATTGGGAGCATGCCACGAAGGTGTCAAAGTGTCATCGAATGTCGTGGAGGCCATACACGATACTAACTCTATATAACGAGTGTTTAAGTTTGAAAAATACGCACAAGATTCAATTGCTTACATAGCGGAATTATTTGAAAAGTTAATTGTCAGCGTTATTCATTTGTTTTTACTGACATGAGCAATAAATAAATAACCACAAATAATGCACTTTATTAATTTCATGTTTGTACCTTTATCCAGTGAAAAAATATTTGCATATTTCATAGTGTTCCTCTAATTGTTTTGAGCAGTGTATATTTCGTCAGAAGGCACACATCTAGCAGATAGTCGAATTCCTCCCAAATCTTGGTTAGCATATTTGAAGTAATGGATTCAACAGCAGCAACAATCCTTCTTCTCAAGTCTCGAAGGTCGACTGGAAGTGGTGGTGCGTACACATGGTCCTTCACATACCCCCACAAGAAGAAATCACAAGGTGTGAGATCGGAAGACCGTGGCGGGTATGGGAACGAATCATGTCATCCGAACCGACGCGTCATTTGGTGCTCATGGACGTCCTGGACGTTCACAGATACATCTAGTTGTTTCTAACTGTTTATCGACGGATAATTTTATCTGTCGGAGGATCAATTCCAAATTGCCTTCGGAAAGCTCTCTGCACTACAACAATGGAACCAGACCTCGCAAATTGCAACACACAGAATTACTTTTGTACAGGAATCGCCATTTTCACAAATTTAACGCTGACGACGTAATAATGACAAGAAACAAATTACTGCATACATGACATGAAACTTTCACAGTTTTTCTTTCATTATAGAATATAATCACCCATCCAATTTGGTTTGTAAAGCTATATCAACTACTTAAAAAACCCTGTCCATCATTTTCGAACACGGTGTATATGTCTAAGGCTTCTTTATGGAAGCTCCTATAAATGTGAATTCCCCTCCCAAATATTATTTCCGACTAAAACACTGGAAATAAGTGAACTTTAGCTGATGCATTTGGATGGGTTACGGACGAGATGTCAGAGATGTTAACGATCCTTACATATTTGTTACTATTGTTATCTTGCTAAAATACAATTTAATAGTGACTTTCGAGATGAAAAAAAAACTTGTTTCTTCCATTTGTTATTGTGGTTTATTTTGACGTACCGTATTTATTGTAATGATTTCATGTGATGTACATTATATCAAATAAAATAGAAGAGAGCAGCATATACAAACGACAAAGGAGTATGTTATAACGAGATTAAAAACCGTCAGAACAACATCACAATAATTAGCAGAAAATTTAAATTGAGTATTATCTGACAGGGGAAATTATTAAAAAAAAGAGATTTAATTAATATAATAAAACTAAATTTAATGATAAAAGTAGGCGGAAGCGACATTAAATTATAAGGAACAGGGAAATGATTTGGCTTATTTCGTGAGACAGGGAGGTTTTAAAAACAGTAGAGATAACGATCAACTCTATGAAACACACTAATGTTAATGAGGGTTGAGCAAGGAAGTAGGTTAGCTTATTTTATGAGACAGGGAAGTTTTAAAAACAAACCCTTGAAAGGCAAGTTATGTAGAGATAACTCTATCAAACATACCAATGTTAATGAAGGGTTCTAGGGACATCTCCGGTTATTGTGAAACAAAGACGAGATAAACTCTATTCTGGGGGAAAATATTTTGAAAAAAAACTTAGAAAAATCATATATAAACTGCACGATTCAAAGAGCAGGATCAACTCGTCGGCAGCGATCGGACAGTGAGGTCCCGGGCTGCGTCCCGACGACACGTCAGCGCCCTACAGGGCCAATTATGTAAGTAGAGTTTTCAGTTCTCTCAGGAATGTTCAATTAAAATTATAACAAAACTTAATCCCTAAAGATTAATACGTTGAAGGATGACAGTCCTTAGTCTACGGGTAAAATCTGAGGTTATCTTTCTTTCTTGAGCCAATTTAATATTAAATGGAGCTTCCAAGTTCCCTGTTATTATTTGTCAAGTTCTATCTTATGCATTTTTCATATGTACTGATAAATGTTAAATTAGTGGTTAACCTGTTCTCATATACATTTGCATTTCGTGTTGCTAGATTTTATTCATAATTATGTTAAAGTGGTTTGTAACCAGTGTCATTGGCTTTCTTTTATGTTAAAGAATAAGTGTCTTGAATTCTTACTAGAAGTCCTGACTTCAGGAATTCCTATATATAGCCAGCTAAAATAAATCATTATTATTATTATTATTATTATTATTATTATTATATATATATATATATATATATATATATATATATATATTTACTCCTCTGCCCGCTACCTATCCAAAGATATTATTATGATACCAGATTAGTAAGAACGCCCTTCGGAGAGCCTTTGAAAGCATGAAAACTGTTGCCCGGCGGTGTTATCAGGTTTAATAATAGTCCTGATAGGATTACGAACCCATTTTAGACCGTATTTTGTAAAATTTAAACGCCTCTGAAGGAATATTTAAATCACTATAATAGAATCTTCTAAATATTTTATTTAAGTGACTGAATTATTGAAGTCTAAATATTTTATTTAAGCGACTGAATTATTGAAGTAAAATTAATGTATTATTTTGTAGGGGTTCTAATTAAAAATACTTTATTATTATAGTTGTACTAATTAAAAATTTGTATTATTATTACAGATGTTCTAATTAAACTTTTTTTCTTTTTCAACTTTTAGTATTGGCCTATTTGGTATTAACAGTCCTTAGATAAATTCCAATCATTAACAACAATAAATTATTTCTCCAAACTTCCAGTTGGAGTTGACGTTTTATATATAATATTTTTATATAGGAAGTAGTATTCGCTAAATATCATTCTTTATCTAGTATTTGATATATCGACTAATTAAGCAAATAATCATTACTAATTAATCTTTCTTCGCCTCCTCGGTCTCACAAGAAATTACATATTTAGGATACATATTTGTTTACAAATCTGAACGTATGAATACCAACCGTGAATGACTCCCACAACTTTCACTTGCATTCAAGAAGTCAGAATTTAACCGTTGCTATTCAGGAATTTGTGTGGCTGATTTATTACTGACTTCACCTTATTTTACCAGAGAACAGGACTTCCAGAGCGCTACCACTGCGTAATGTTTCCGGGTTAGCTGAATGGTTTAGTTAATTGACCAAATATTTTTTTAAACATACCCATTAGAAGATAGAAGTTGTCAGACTTATCGTAACATAGTTGCTATCCAAAATTGTCAAAAGTAATATCAGTTGTAACTTTTTTATGCTTTTGAAGATTTTAGTAGATTTTTTCTTTTCTATTTATTTTCAAGAAAGAGAGATCATAAGTATTGATTTAAGATAAGTATTTAATATATAGCCTTATAGGGAGTTATTAACATAACCTGAGCATGATTTAATTTCCTTTATTTTTTGTGATGAAATGATTACGTGAACCTTTTTTGAGAGTGTACATACGGTAGGAAATTTAAGAAAAAATAATTCTCTTTAAAATACGAAAGGCTCAAAATAACAAACTTGGTTGTCTCCACTTGTATGTTTGTATACATCATTACAGAATTATAAACAATCTCAGATTAGTCAACAATTTTTTTCATAGATTGATAGGAAAATAGGAACTATATATGAATTGGGAGCATCAATTACAAAAAACCAAAGACTTAACCTCCTTTAGGGACAATAGATAATAATAAATTCTCTAATCTAACAATACAAAATATTAATAATGATAATAATAACCATTTTACTTGCCAGGCATATTGAGGTCACTTTTCACAAAACATACAAATGTCTACTATAAGGGGTTTTCCCCCACAGTCGACGTTGGGGAGGGGAGAATGTTATAACGAGACTAAAAACGTCAGAACATCACAATAATTTGCAGAAAATGTAAATTGAGTATTACCTGACAGGAGAAATGATTTAAAAAAAGGAGATTTAATTAATATAATAAAAATAAATTTAATGATAAAAGTAGGCGGAAGCGACATTAAATTATAAGGAACAGGGAAATGGTTTGGTTTATTTCGTGAGACAGGGAGGCTTTAAAAATAGTAGAGATAACGATCAACTCTATGAAACATACTAATGTTAATGAGGGTTGAGCAAGGAAATAGGTTAGCTTATTTTATGAGACGGGGAAGTTTTAAAAACAAACCCTTGAAAGGCAAGTTATGTAGAGATAACTCTATCAAACATACCAATGTTAATGAAGGGTTCTAGGGACATCTCCGGTTATTGTGAAACACAGACGAGATAAACTCTAATCTGGGGGGAAATATTTTGGAAAAAAACTTAGAAAAATCATATATAAACTGCACGATTCAAAGAGCAGGATCAACTCGTCGGCAGCGATCGGACAGTGAGGTCCCGAGCTGCGTCTCGGCGACACGTCAGCGCCCTACAGGGCCACTTACGTAAGTAGAGTTTTCAATTCTCTCAGGAATGTTCAATTAAAATTATAACAAAACTTAAAAGCCCTGAAGATTAATACGTTAAAGGATGACAGTCCTTAGTCTACGGATAAAATCTGAGTTTATCTTTCTTTCTTGAGCCAATTTAATATTAAATGGTGTTTCCAAGTTCCCTATTATTATTTGTCAAGTTCTATCTTATGCATTTTTCATATGTACTGATAAGATGTTAAATTAGTGGTTAACCTGTTCTCATATACATTTGCATTTCGTGTTGCTGGATTTTATTCGTAATTATGTTAAAGTGGTTTGTAACCATTGTCATTGGCTTTCTTTTATGTTAAAGAATAAGTGTCCTAATTCTTACTAGAAGTCCTGACTTCACGAATTCCTATATAATATATATATATATATATATATATGTATATAATTGTACTCCTCGGCCCGTTACCTATCCAAATATATTATTATTATACCAGATTATTAAGAACGCCCTTCGGAGAGCCTTTGAAAGCATGACAGAGTATATACATTTGAATACAATAGTTGTGAAAAATGTTATATAGGACGTACAACTAGGCGTTTTAAAATAAGATATAACGAGTATTTTACTGATTTCATACAATATGGAGGTAAATCAAGTTTCGTTAAGCATGTTACAAACACAGGTCATCAGTTCAACACAATAGAAAACGCCCTCTCAATAATGCATAGAGAAAACTATAACAGAAATGTAAGCATCTTAGAAGAAATAGAAATCATGAAGCAAGAAGAAACTATAACCTGCTGAACGGGAACACGCCCTACCAGATAAACCCACTCTTCAACATATCCGTTAAACAAAACAAGTACCCAATGAACAGCTTTGAAAATCGAACCGGTTCCGAAAGGCCAAGCTGAATAATTTATACAAATATATTTTTTTGCGGGATAGTGCGTTTTGTCGTACTTACAGCAATGGCGACCATGATTGAAAGTTTAACTTCCTACATTTCGGGATTGCCAACCTAAATAACTATACTGTAATATTACATATTACAAAACGCGTGTGGGAAGTAAAACCACAGCCCTCTATATGTACTACACATAGTTTTTATAAGAAAATATCTCAAATGTAGTGTTAATGTACATTATACGTAACTAATCACTATATTTTAAATTAACTGAACTTTATTTGAAACAATATAAAACAATAAATACATACTTGCCGCGATTTTATCACTAATTGATCCTGTAGTTTCAACTAATAAACCTTGCCCACACTGTTAACGTTAGTCAAATGTTTACAATGAACGCAAATATTTCAAACAAAGGTGTTATTATTTTACTATTATTTATTCTTTTGAAAACACCATCGCGCAAAAAAATAATGTGTAACGCACTTTTGTGAAGTGTTTTACAGAGTCTCGGAAATTAAAAATCTCGCTATCGCTCGGCTTTTAAACATTTTCCTCGCTTCTGTATAGACCACTGTCTAACCTCGCATCGTATTATGCTATTGTTGGGGAAGACTGTCGCAACAGGCTACAACATTTTATAGTTTTTTTTTAAATATTCATGTGATGTACTGGTAAATAATCTAAAGTTGTTTTTGTATGAAATCTATCTCATGTTTTTTTACAAAATGAGTGTAAAAGAAATAAATATTCAACACAAAGTGAGATTCATTAAATTCGCTGCTATTGAAGTATCATCAGCTATATAAAAAAATGAATCAAATGTATACAATTTAATGCATTTTTTGCATTCATGTTATAACTGTGTTTTATATAGCAGTCCACTAAAAGTTGTATGGCTTTCAACAATCTTATCCGTTAAATTACTTTGCACACATTTTTCGGTTTAGTGGTATATGCTAAAAACAGTGCTTATATTTCCGTTAGTGTACATCTTATTCTTGATCTTTTTGTTAAAAATGCAGTATCCCTGCGTTGAGATATTTGGTAGCTATACTGTATGTTTTCATGTGAATTGTGGAGTAAAGGTGGTTTCAAAACGTGTTATATTGACTGCTTGTAATGTAGGTACAAAGTTCAGAGTCTGGTGGTTTACGAGTTGGTAATGCAGGGGTAGAGATCTTTAACACTTGTTTACATGAAAATTGTCGTAATAAACTTCATTCGTTGTAAAAATATAAGAAAGTAGAGGAGTAAGACGGATAATGAAATTGGATATTTTACAGAGTGAAGTATCAAGATATGTCCCGCACTGTAGCCGAGTGGTTAACACTAGGACGCCCATCCTTTCCCTAACCCCTCTAACGCCCAGAGTGGTCAATTTGAACCCTAGTGTATACATTTAATATCCTTCATTATTACTGTAAAAATTACAATTATTTATTTATTTTTCCTCATTATTCACATGTTAATTAAGTTTACATGAATATAAATGAACACTGAAGATACAAAAACGCACTCACATTATTCGAACAATAGTTATATATCTTATCAATAAAGCCCATCGAACACAAACAAAAGTATGTAATTGACCAGTTTACTTAGTTTTAAATGAATATAGCAATGAAATTATTCCTTTTATTTTAAGTTCTGAATAGTTCATCCTTCTACACAATTGACACATTTGTATTGAATTTTCTTTGTGCATTTCCCACACACCATTTTCTTTCAAACGGTGCATTTACAGGTAGTTTTATTACATTTGCAGAATTTAAGAATTTGACATTTCCTCCGTTTTGGTGCCATTTCTTCTTCAACTTCATCACCATTCTCTTCATTGTCACCTGTTCTACTAGGAAATGGGCGACTCTTTAAGTACTCAGAGCGTAGTTCCTCTGCAAGTTGCCGAAGATATTCTCTTCTTTTATTTTTTTTCCCAGTAATGGACCTGAATAATACATATGCATTTATTCCAGCTAGGTCAAGGATGTTGTAGAACGAGTGTACAGGCAATCTTCTTGAGGAAGCCTTGGTGCAATACTGCCTGGCCATTTTATCCACTATGTCAACCCCAAATGTTGTCTTGTTGTAATAACTTACAGTTTCAGGAGTTTTTTTTGTCATTTGTATCTACAGCAATAGTAGGATGAAGAGAACTCATTACCTTGATAAACCGTTAGGGAAATATCATCATATTTCAAAATTTTTGTTGAGTAGAGAGGGGCATTCAAAGTCTTAACTGCAGATGGTATTTCTCGTCTCGCTCTATTCACAGTTCCTACGATGGAGGATGACTTCCCTTTCAATTTCTCGGAAAGTCTGAGGGAAGTGAAATAATTATCTGTAGTGGCATTTCTGACATTAGAAAGAAATGGTTCCGTAAGACACATCACTACATAATCAGAAACTCTATCATCTTTGGACCTTGCAGCATATTTTCGAAGATAAGAGAAACCATTCACAATGTACTTGGTATCAACATCTACTGCTATCCAATACTTTTTGCCTATACTTATCAGGTTTTGAAGCCATGAATTGTGTGAACGGGCACCTAGCTTTACTTGGGAAAAAATTACTCGTCAATCGTTATGTTAGGTCCGGGTTTGTAACACGTAGTGCAGTTTTCAATGAACTTGTTCCAAACAGCAGACACTAATGCAAATTTGTCAGTCTGCAAACGTACAGAGCGTGTAACTTCTCGTCGAACCTCAGGAATCTCATAATTTCGCAGAATCTATTTCTACTCATGGTTTCCCTATAGACAGGTAGGCCCCACGAGTCTGACCATAGTCTGTGGAGGTCTGTAGTTCTGCAACCACTAACACCAGGAGCATAAATTATTGCAATAAATGCTTCTAATTCTTCAGTGGACATCGACCAGTTGCTATCTCCTAATATTCTGTGTGCCTCTGTTGTTGTGCATTTCTCTATATGTTTGAGGATAGATTGGTCCATGAACAAATGCCATGCACTTGTTACATTTTCGTCACTTAATTTCTTTTTGCGTGTGATGTAGGTCCTTGTTGTGAATTAGGCACTACTTCAATCCATATCGTGCCATCATGAGCAACTTTTCGGCGTACGACATCTGACGATGAAGAAGCAGGAACAGGTACTTCTCCTCATCTATTACATGAATCTCCTTGATCTGTAAAACAGGAATTTTTAAATTACATAAATAAATAACGCCAAAAATAGAATGGTAATATTATATTATATATATATATATATATATATATATATATATAATCCACCGCTGTGGTCTCGAGGTAGCATGCTGCCTTGTCACGTAGCGGCCCCGGGTTCGATCCCCGGTCGTGGCAGTTTTTCTGGATGAGGTTTTTCTCGGAGGTTTTTCTCACCTGTAAGACAAATGTCAGGAATACTTTAAGGCCCAAACGGTCCCCGAAATCATATGGCCATCATCATCATCCTTCACCGGTGTGGAAAGCAACGGGAAGCTACCACAACTACAATTCCCTAGTAAAGCTGCAAAGCATAGCATGAAAATGCTATGATTGCAATCAAAGACCTGGCCTCGGGCAGAATTACTATGGATGGATATATATATATATATATATATATATATAACCGGTACACTGCTACACTATTTATTAGACAATATACATTTTTAATTATTTACTTTAAAATCAAACTAAAAATCAATACAATTCTAGTTAAAATAATAATAATAATAATAATAATAATAATAATAATAATAATAATAATAATATTAATAATAATATTAATAGTAGTAATAATAATAATAATAATAATAATACTCTTCAATTAATAATAATATTAATATATAATAACTATTAATAATAATAATATTAATATTAATAATATTAATAATAATAATATTAATAATCACTAATATTAATAATAATAATGTTAATAATAATAATGTTAATAATAATAATGTTAATAATAAAATATACACTGATGGTAGTAAATTCCAAGGAATGGTAGGGGCTGCTGCAGTTATCTTGAAAAACGGAAAATTAGAAAATACAATAAAAGCCAAACTGTCCAATCGTTGCTCAAATAATCAAGCTGAACAGATAGGAATTCTCAAAGCTCTAGAAGCAATACCATCAATTGACCAAAACAGCTCTGAAAAAAGTCTTGTTGCAGTTTATACAGATAGTCAAGTTACTCTCGACCTAATTAAAAACAACTTCAAACAGGGATATATCATATCAAAAGTAGGACAAACAATAGCAAAACTCAGGGAACAAAATTGGATAGTACATTTCGGCTGGATAAAAGCACATGTTGGAATTTATGGGAATGAAATGGCAGATCAGTTGGCAAAACAAGCTGCAGCAGAAACCAGCGTAACCGTAGAATATACAAAAATACCTAAATCATCAATAGTTGCCCAAATAAAAGAAGAGGGAACCATTAAATGGCAGAACGAATGGGACAACGCAGATAAAGGAGCCACATGTAAGAAGTTCTTCCCATCAGTCAGAGACAGATTAAAACTTAAATGTGAAATAACTCCAGAATTTTCTGAAATTGTAACTGGTCATGGAAAAAATAAATCACATCTTTATCGTATTGGAATATTAAACAACGCAACCTGTCCTTGTAGAAAAGCAATTCAAAATGTAGAACATCTCCTTTATAATTGTGAATTGCAGCAGCATTCTAGAAATAAGTTGAAAGAAGAAATCAGCAAAGAAGGAGGAACATGGCCTGTGACGGAGAAATACCTAATACACAAATATTTAAGACATTTCAAAAAATATATAAAAACAATAGTGTACGAAAATGAGTGTTTAACAAGTGAAGAAGATAAAAAAAACATGTAAACAAAAACCAAATATGTGATGTTATGTAATGTTACGTTATCTGATTTTATGTTTGTTATGTTATACATGTAACATTACTACGGTAATGGGGCATGCTCAAAAAAAATTATAATAATATAATAATAATAATAATAATAATAATAATATTAATAATAATATTAATAATAATATTACTAATAATAATAATATTACCAATAATAATATTATTATTAATAATAATAATATTATTAATAATAATAATAATCATCATCATCAATGGCAGGCATGGATTAGGCCATTGGCCTGTTCCGCTTCAGGAAAGAAATTGATCCCTCCATCTCTTCTTAGGTCTTCCTGGGTCTCTTCGCCCTGTGGGTCTGTAGTTCAATAGCTGCAGAGGTAGTCTATTGTTTGGCATTCTCAGAAGGTGTTAATGCCAATTATTTTGATATTTTTGAATTATTTCAGTTATTGCTGGTGTGTTGAGAGCTTGCGGATATCTTCATTACGTATGTGATCATAAAGCGTATAACCCGCTAAAGGTCTTAATAACTTCATTTCTGCAGCTACTATCCTATTTAATTTACCTGTAGTAAGAGTCCAGGTTTCAGAACCATAAAGTAGAGTTGGAAGAGCCATTGTTTTATAAAATTTTAGAATTATATCTGGACGTACTTTTCGGAAAAGAATGCTTTTTATTGTTCCTATAAGTTTTTGAAATTTGACCAATTTTATGTCTATATCTTTACATGTGTCGTAGGAAAGATTGCAGCCAAGATAAGTAAAGTTATTAACTTGTTCTATTATATTATTGTTAATAACAATTTTAGTTCGTATCGGTATTTTCCCTTGAAACGCCATAGTTTTTGTCTTATTCACCGAAATTTGTAAATTATAATAATAATATTATTAATAATAATAATAATAATATTGTTATTAATAATAATAATGTACTTACTAGATTGGGGGCACGCCGTAGCGTAGTGGTTAAGGCATTGAGCTACAAACCGGAGGGTCGAAGGTTCAAGTCCCGTTGGGGTCAGGATTTTTAAACTGACCCAAACCCTCTGGCGGCACTATGGCCCTGGGGTCGACTCAGCCTCTAACGGAAATGAGTACCAGACGCTTGTTCTGGGGGTAAAGGCGGCCGTCACGCAGGGCTGACAACCCGGCTGACATAAAGTGCCGATTGTCTAGAAAAAGTGGGAGCCCTAACCTCCTACTACCCCAAGGGCCTCCGGGCCTGTTGTGGGATCACTTTACTTTACTTTTTTACTTGCTAGATTGTGAATTTTCATTTTAGCATCTGAAGAATCCGTATCATTACTATTCGATGATCCATCTACTACTTCTCTAGTTATTTGCGGTAAAAACTCATCATCTGAGTAATCAGAAAAAAATTCACCTCCATCTGAATTATCATCGACAACTCTTTGTAGCTCTGAAAGCAACTCATCTTCACGTAAATAACATTTCCGATACATTTCCACCTTCACCTCACAATCATATTTATATAACCAAGTTTTGGAAGTGTTTGACAAAATAACTCTTACTATGCCCTTTGTTGTTGATTATGATGTCAATAATCTAAATAAAAGTTCATTGTTGCATCATAAACTAAAATAGCTTCAATATTAAATGTATAAAATAAATGTCACGCATTCAAAATAACAAAATAGTCATATTACCTTAAGGTAATAAGGGGTCAATAGACCACTCTGGGCGTTAAAGGTAAAACCTTGCATAATTCACATTGGATTGTGGGAAAAGTGCAGATATTTTAAATACTGAAATTATCTCCAAAATGAATAAAATTCATAATAAGAAATCTTCCTTGGACCGTTCTGTGAAAAGTAGATGAGACTTAAAAACGAAAAAGGGTAATTTTGATCTCTCTGGGCGTTCTAGTAAGGCAAGATGCCTTGGCGCAGATCTACTGATTCGAGTCTCCATGGCGGAAGAAATTTTTTCATGAAATTTCGGCCAGTATGGGACCGGTGCCCACCCAGCATCATGAGGAATTCGAGTAACTACAATAAATAGCGGCTCCAGGTTGAGAAAAACAGCTATAGCGGCTGAGGGACTAGACATGCTGACCAATATCACCCCTACACTGACAGGATGATCACCTTCTCTGAGATTAACACATGTAGATGTGAGGCCAGCAGCCGGCTGGCGGGCCAAGGACCCTTTAGGCCTGTCACACCGTGGAGTAGATGTATCATAATTCATAACATGCTAGACATATATTCACCTCTCACAGTGCATATTATAAAATTTGGCAGGCCGTGACGTAGTTGTTAAAGGCAATACCCTACAAGTCAGAAGATTGCGGGTTCAATTCTTGATCGGATATAGAATTTACAAACTGGTCTAACCCTTCTCATGTTATAATGACCCTGGATTCGACTGACCATCTCACGCACAGTCTGGGACTAAATTCAACCGTCGCGCAGAGTTGACAACCGGACTGATAAGTCGCGTCGATTGTCTCAAGAGGTGGAGCCTTAACATCCTAGTATCCAAGAACTCTGAAAGCCTGTAGTAGGATCATATACCTATATACATGTATTACGAAGTACAAATAGAGAATGAAATTACTTTTTTTTTTTTTTAATTTTTATCCTAGAACGAAACATACGAAATTTCTGAAAATATCCATTACGTGTATTATTGACGATTTCTGAATATCAAGACACGTGAATCTGTATAACTCGTACATTTTTGTTGACTCGTCTTAGTTTATAAATGTTCCTTGTGTTTGTTAGAATGTCGGCCGCGGTGGAATAATGGTTATGTTCCCTGCCTCTGGTACCGGGAGTTGTGGGATCAAACCCAGTCGGGGTCGACGAATTTTTAGGATGGAATGATCCAAGGAGCAAATCATCCGGGGGAGACTTTAAGTCGTGGGTTCCGAGTCTGAAGATTTTCAGGCTCGTAAAATGACCTTAAGCCTGAATAAAGAGGCCTCTAAGCAAAATTTTACCGACCTTCATCATTCTAGTAATATCTTAGTTGCCTATTAGATATCTCATTGGGTCGGTATATTTGCAGCATACCATTCATGACATCTGTAGGGAAATAAGAGTAACTAAATTAACTTGGTCTAGTAACTTATAAACAAGGAGAGGCTAAGTCCCAACATTTGGTTATCTGCAATGATAGATTTGTTAGAATGGTAGCAATGCGATTCTCTCAGAGGAAATGCATTTATATGATCTGTTTTAGGGCCTAATTTAATTCAAAGAATCGTTCGTTTTATATATTTTCCTGCCCTAAGATAGGCTAGTTATTTAATTTCATATTTTTTCATGGAAAGTGAAGTATTTTCTGACTGGTGTCTACTGTTTTCATGGATTATTCCTCACATAAAACAAACTAAAACTAAACCCCATGCCGCGACACCTAGAAGGTCCATGTCCTACCACCCAGTTGTTGGTCTCACATCCGCCTGTTTTAACCACAAGGGTGGACGATCATTCAGCCAGTATTGGGGTGATATATGGTCAGTATGTCAGGTCTCCCATGCGTTATATCAATCTGTTGTTAAGCAATAATATTGCGATTACTTCATGACCATACTATTTTAATTTGATTGGCTTGTAGGAATAGAACCCTGCAAAATGGATATATAGTTAAGTAACTTAATATTGTACCTGCTTATTATATTACCCAGAAATAAAGTCTTCTTCTTTTCCACTTCATGTTTAGGCATTGATTGTTTGTTCCGTCTTCACTAATAGATCTAAGACCATCTGTTCCGAGGACGTCCGATATCTCTTCTTCCTCTCTGAAAATAATGAAAGATTTTCTTTGGTAATCATCTACTCTATTCCATTTTCTTTAACACGTTCATTCCAATGACCTAGTCTGCATAGCGTTGGTACCACGATCAGAGGAAAACATATTACTCCTATTCTTCACAATAGAAACTCGGACAGAAATAAAGTTTCCTACTGAAATATTATTAATCAGTTTTTAATGTCTGGAACGTGACATTTTGTCATTCGTTGTGTTGCTTTCCAATAACAAAAAAATATTGAGTTTCTACCACAATCACTTAACGTTACACACTTCATTATTTTTTTTTTTTTGTTCATAAAGAACCACGTTGTTGACACGGAATGGACTGAATATGGTAGGTTTGCGATTCGGTGTAAGTGGGAAGCCATCAGAAATGTAAGATTTTATATTATTCTTTTAGAAAACAATTGAGATTCATCTATTTTTAAGTGAAGAATTTTAATCAATGAACGATGTGTAAGAAAGGGTTTGAGTCCAGTTCTAAATGTAAGGAAAAGCAGAAACAGTTTTAAAATTTAATATCGTACTTTATATATGTGTATAATGTAATGGAATAATACATGACAAGTTTAAATATGCAACTCACATTATCGAATATGATGGTTCATGCCCACGCGGATATAAGCTCTCCATGTATCCAATTTCTGAGCTAAAGTTTTCCAAGCATTCTCTTCCTCAAATCATGCTATAATGCCTACATATTAAATTATATACAGTATAAGAATGTAATTATTTCGCCGTTTTAATATTTTAGTAGCGAGGCCATAATCTTTATTGCAGTAGCATTTTATCAAATGTCATAAGTCACACGCATCATAAGCAGTCTCAGTCATATAATGTCACATTCCTGAAACCGGCCAATTCTTCAGCTCCCAACTGTACCTAATCTGTGGAGATCTTTTTTTTGGACCCATGTTAATATACCTAAACATTTTTAACCGGGATACAACTTTTCACTTTGGTATACTGAGACACACCGCGGATATAAACATTTGAGTATTGTTTGATTGTGATTTGAAATGAAGTACATGAATACATACCTTAAGCATGCAAAGTTCTGTTTCATTCCGAACTATGTATAGCAATGAAAATGATGTCACAAGGTATCCCGATTCGGCAGTCTAAGGATGAATCCATGTGTAATTCTGCACACAATTTTTGTTATACTTTGAAAGTTGTGAAATTTCAATACAAAGTAGTCCTAAAATTAAAATTATAATATAAAATTATGATATTGTTACCCAGTAGGTCCGTCTTCTCATCTTTGTAAACTGTTAATTCTCTGTAGGCCTTACGTTACTAGTCTCATCATCAGCAGAAGGAGCAGGATATAGGTCTGCATCTAAAGTAAAGTAAAGTATTCCCACTACAGGCCTCAGGAGGCCATTGGGGTAGTGGGAGGTTAAGGCTCCCACTTTTTCTGGACAATCGGCACTTGATGTCAGCCGGGTTGTCAGCCCTGCGTGATAGCCGCCTTTACCCCAGAACAAGCGTCTGGTACTCATTTCCGTTAGAGGCTGAGTCGACCCCAGGGCCATAGTGCCGCCAGAAGGTTTTGGTCAGTTTAAAAATCCTGACCCCACCGGGACTTGAACCCTCGACCTTCCGGCTTGTAGCGCAGTGCCTTAACCACTACGCTACAGCGTGCACCTACTGACCCTGAAAGCAATACAGGAAACATCACATTAATAAAAATTGCTATTCCTGTTACGTATTTAACGAAACATCGAAATTTTATAGCAAAAGTTATTTACAGTAATTGAGGCACTGTATTGTTATTTCACAAAATTAATTATCGCAATTAATTATGTTTATTATAAAAATAGCATGAGGACCCGTGATACGGCTGGTTAGTCACTCATCTTTCACCTCTCGGTTTTTCCCGGGGTTCATAGTGGACGAGTTGAAACAAGTACAGTAAAAGCTCCTTATTCATGGTTCCATTATTAAAAAATTGCGACACAGATCCTGTATTCGCGGCTAACAAGTTTTTTACTCGCGGATCCAGTTGATATTTTAGAAGGATTAGTATCCTTTATTACGCATCGGCAACTTTTTTACTGCAGGAACATGCCAAGGCGGCTTTTACAAAGAGCGATTCAAACCAAATGGACAAATTAATATCAAAGTAAAACAAACCTTGTCGTCACTAACCCTAAAGTTAGTTGTTAAAAGCCACTGCCGCCGTATTTCACGTGCCGCTTTGTCCGTTGATAAATGCCGCTCTCGCCACGATCGGTGTTCTGTTGTTTCAACTTATCGTGCGTTGCAATAATTTTGATTGAATAACACTTGTCCCTTCTACTTTGTTGCCAATTTATGATATCGAGTAAAATGAAAGAAAATTAGCTGCGAAGCGGAAAAAAAGTACTGTTTGCCGCTTAAAGTAAAAATAAAAATGCTTTTGACCATTTACGCGTTGGCGAGTCGTTTGCATCTAGACCTATATCACGCTGTTTCGATGTTAATGAATCAACTACACGATTTATCAAGAAATCCGAAGACAAAATTATGAATTCTATCGCTGGATTCACAGCTGAATATCAATCTGAATTGAAAGACCTTTTAAAAGCGGCAAAACAGGAGAAAACTACCGAGTTCTTTAAGCCCTGCCTTAGCCTCGCAGTAATAATTAATAGGAATTGTTCAAAATTTCTCATTAATTGATTTTATTTTGATAATTTTTATTTTATTTTGGAAATGTGGTTATGCTCCTTGCCTCTGGTCCCGAGGGTCGCGGGTTCAAACCCGGCCGGGGTCAATGGATTTCTTAGGATGGAAAAATCCAAGGAGCAAGTCCTCCTGGAGGGACTCTAAGCCGTGGGTCCCGAGTCTGAAGATTTTCAGGCTCGTAAAAAATCCTTAAGTCTGAATGAAAGGCCTCTAAGCAAAATTTACCGAATTTTCCCGTCCTAGTACTACCTTGGTTTCCTAGATGTCAGTATGAGGCGGAACGCTGGCCACGGACCACTCAAATGACATCTATACGAAAACAAGTGTAACTAAATTAATATGGTTCAAATTCTTCCCTGTAGGGGGAGAGCGCCTAAATCTCTGTTAAGGGTAACATGAGCTTACAAGACAAGAAGGAACGTATCCCCCATATACCCATACAAATTATCATTCCATTTTCGCGGTTTCTATATTCGCGGATTATTTACGGAACATTTTCCCCGCGAATAAGGAGCTTTTACTGTATGTTTTATCGAAGTTTCTCTCGTTTATTCCTGCCAAAAACTTGGATCCACCATTTCTCTACACTCACCTCATTCATTTAATTTTATCTAGAGAACCTATATATTATAGAGTTTTCATACGAGGAGACGCTCCATTACTAGTCTAGCGGTCTTTACTCGTATCGTTATTGGTGAACTATCAAATGAACACGCCATTATCATGACGCTTTAAATAAATGCATATTCGAAACTGAACGTTTATATGCAGTATTATGCTCCTTTCAATAATTATAAATTTATATATTTTTTTTACCCCGTGCTGATTATCCCGATCTTCGTGACACAAATGCGCTGAAATACGAAAATTAATGTGTTTTATGTTTAGTTAAATAAGTGGAAAGACAAATTTATATCGTAATTATTTTTAGATACCCCGTGCTCTTTACCCGGCGTTGTCCGGTAATGAACTCATCCCGATCTTCTTGGCATAAATGAGCTGAAAGACAAAAATTAATATACTTCTTATGAGTAGTTGAATAAGTAAAATGAAAAATAATTATAGATATATATCGTAATTATTTTAAGATTCCCCATGCTGATTACCCGGTATTGCCTGGGAATCTACCTATCTCGATCTTCTTGGCATAAATGAGCTAAAAGACAATTCGTTATTGTGAGTTATCGGTAAAACAGTACCCGTCATGTGCTGCTATGCTTGCACAGGAATCTATGTACTTGTCTCGATGTTCTTGGCATCAATGAAAGACAATAATGGTTGTTGTGGGTTATCCGTAAGAGATAAACATATGCTGTCGCGGACTTTTTTTGTAGAGCTTTTTCATATACATTGATTTTGAGTATTTGTTATGGTTGAGGCAGCGTAAGCCATTTAAGCGTCCAAAGAGTTACTTTTTTTTCACGTTTTCCACTACAAAGTACAATTTTTAGGGGTGTATGAGTTGAGTATCACAACTGTCTTATAGCCAATGTGATCCCGGGAATCTCCTGAACAGTTTGCAAAAAGCCCCATCACAATCGGATCAACGGTATGGCCGCGCATAAAGTACGAACAAACAAAACAAACATTCATATATATATATAATCATATTATCAGCATCATCATTATTATCATCATCATCATAGTCCATTCAAGAATTTAGGTAATTTGTTGACCTGTTACAGTCTCTATAGAAACACCAACAAAAGTCTTTCGAGTGGATGACCTGGTTTTCTTCTTTCTGTAAGTTGATAGCTTAACATTTGTTTGGGTATCCTGTGACCCTCCATTCGATGAAATGCTGCATCCACCTTGATTTATAACACAAGTCTGCATCATCTTTTTCTCAGATGATTATTTTAAAATAAGTGTTTCTAAATCAATTTTTTACACTGATTCCAGAAATGATTTCCATTTTTGTCTATCACGTCAGGTTTTTACACAAAATAAGAATTTATATTTTCATTATTTTAACTACTATAAGTACAAATATATTCAAACTTCATTGCACATAAGATTTTTTTTGTTGTTAAAACACGTTAAAATACTGCAAAGAACTGTCCTAATAATTTCGTGACTACCTTGTAACAAAACATAAAGAAAATGGTGTTCCATTAATTTTGATACCTTCTCTTCTTCGACTTCCTTGAAGTTCCTCAATTTTTAGTCTCCTTCTTCAATATCCAACAGTAGTCGGCCATCAGTTTCATTCCATGTTCCTTGGTATCTTATCTCTATCTCTTTAATATCCTTTGCTCTTCACCTTGCTTTTTACTATAATGTCCCAGATTTTTGGGAAAGTAGTCGATATGGGAATATAGAATGTGAACTTTTACACTCATGTTACAACTCAGCTTTTTGAAATTTGTCAACATTTTTCCACAATTTCCTTGTAATTGGGATCTTTGTTATTCCCTAGAAAGTTTTCAGTAACAGACCGGAAGGTGGTCCATGCCATTTTTCTCTCTCATTCATTTTTTTCAAAATCTTCATCCTTCATCAGTTTTTTTATTTGCGGACCAACAAAAATTCCAGCTTTCAATTTTTCTTGTGTGATGGACGGATTTTTTTTACATAGGTACTTGAAGCAAGGTCTATCCTGTGGTAGAGACCTTATAAACTGCTTCATCAAGCCCAATTTGATGTGTAGTTGTGCATGCAGGACTTTTATACAAGTGGTTTATGTAGGATATGTAGGATGTTTTTAGTTTCAGGCACACATTTTCTTAACTCTGACCAAACGTTCACACTCCAAAGTTTTTGCTTTGCCCGACTGTCCCATTTACATAGAAAGCATGTCTTTTTGTGAAACCAGCTTGTTTCCCTAATAGTATTCCTATAACTTTAAAATCACCGCAGATTAGTCACCTGTGTTCCTCAACTGGATACTTGTTAATAGAAAATTCAAGTTTTCAAATGTCTCCTTCATCTAAACTGATTGGGCATTAGGAATGGACCCATACCCATCATGCAGTAACACACCTTTGAGACTCCTCTTGGATGAGTCTATAAAAGGTCTCCATTGAGTAGGATCATGCTCAATATCATAGAAGTGCATTAATTCATGTTATTGCCAAAGAACTCTGCAGAACTACTTGGCTCACGGCTTACAAGTAAGAATCTTCTGGAACCAGGAATACACTATTCATTGTACAATGTATTCCCGGTCTGTACAATGAATAATGTATTCCTGGTTCCAGAAGATTCTTACTTGTAAGCCGTGAGCCAAGTAGTTCTGCAGATTCCTTTAGCAAATTCAAATCACGAACTACTTCATTAAGGTCACTTTGAGAGAACAGTTTTGGTGGAAAGCCGTCCTCAGGCTGATGTACATCAGTATCGTCGTCAGTGATTGCATCATGTTCACTTTCAACATTATCTTCTGTCAGGTTCTCTAAAACAGCTGGAGGAAGAGGAACAGACAGCTATTCTCCATGTGGAACTGGCCTAATGGCTTAAGGGATGCTTGGATATACAATTTGGTTCTGATTATTTGAATTGCACCCCTGAACATTAAGGAAACAGGAGTAACAGTCATTAATGTGGTCTTAGGCTCCCTCCACATCATAGGATTCGCAAACGGAATGCATGTTTTCTTTCCTTTTGTCCACAATCTTCACCCCTGAACACATTAGTGGCAAACAATAGCTCAATACCGGCGCCCACGCCTTGTCCTGGTCACCAAGTTTCACTTTAAAATAAGCTTTTTTTTACAAAGTCTGTAATATCCGTTCTTTGCTTAAGCACTGTATAATTTCCACAAATATAGCAGAAAAGTTAGGATTGTTCACACACTTGTGTGTAGATATTGTCATACTTGCAGTCACATTAGAGAGATAAAATGAGAACAGCAGTCATAATGCAAGTGTCTGAGATGAACAATACTTCTAACCCAATAACAACCTCAGCAGCAGTTGTGCCAACCTAAAGGCTTAGAGGCCTGAATTGACAAATTTCCCTCCAACAATACTCATTACCTTCTGGCACACATAGTTCTCTCACCAATAAATATTCGAAAAAAGTTTAGGTCCATTGTGAAAAAACTGTATGTGAAAGAAGAAAACTAAGAACAGTTCTGGAATCACCATAAAAAAGTGGACTAATAAGTTATTAGTTTCCAATCATCTGATATCATGCAGACTAGTGTAATCAGACATTTTGTTTTCTAAAGGTTTCTTGTGTAATTCTTCTAAGAAGTCTTCATTATTTTATGATCTACTAGTGTGTATCTGCAGTCCTTCGAAGATATATATATATATATATATATTCCACCGCTGTGGTATCGAGGTCGCATGCTGCCTTGTCACGCAGCGGGCTCGAGTTCGCTTCCCGGTCGGGACAAGCTCCTGGGTAAGGTTTTTTCGGGGTTTTTCCTAACGTGTGAGGCAAATGTCAGGAAGTTTAGGGCACAACGGTTCCCGAAAATCATCCGGCCATCATCATCATCCTTCACCGGTGTGGAAAGCAACGGGAAGCTACCACACCTATAATTCCCTAGTAAAGCTGCAAAGCATACCATGAAAATGCTATGATTGTAGTGAAAGACCTGCCCTCGGGCAGAATTACTACGGATGGATGGATATTCGTGGAAAATCTTTTATGTTGGTGATTTGGAACAGTAATAGCACATGAGTTATTATATTTCTAGTTGTGAGTATTCCTGGTGTTAAAATAGTTGTCACGTGTAAAGTAGGCCTCATCGTAGAATAACGCGTTTATAACCACCATCCGAATTGCTTACGAGATGCAAAATTTCGTGGTTAGTTATAGTGCCTGAACCTTTTGAAAGTAGTACATATCGATGGTGGACAATGAAAACCTCGTAATTCCATTTTGGTAAATTTTACAGGAGAAACGAATAACTGTTTTAAGTAATTATGAAAATTGATAAGCAATAGTTCCCACATATTTTACTACAGAATACAAGTCAAGTTATTAATAAATTTGAAGTCCGTGTTCTCAACAGGTTATGCATCACATATTTCTGTGCTGGCAACTGGAGTTATGTGGTTTTCAATGACTGATGAAGTTACGAGGTTTTCATTGCCTACCGTCGATATGTAGGTTACATTCCTGCAATGACCTCAAAATGAATAGGTGATTTACACCCATACCTATTCTCTTTGAAGATGCCTAAGTTTCTGGACCCCGTCCTCCTCACTCCGATGACCTCACATCACGCCTTTAACCGCCGTTATTCTGAGGAAAAAGATTTCCTGTTTCTCGGAGCTGTCGTTGAATTGCACCAAGATTCTATAGTGTGGGTGTCTGTTGTTAGGATACCATTGCTCTTAGAAGAAACCAGCCTTCTTTTCCCCTAGTCTCACCTTAACACATTATCACATCAGTCAAATCAGTGGACTCGTAATCCAGGTTTATTGATACCCGTACAACAACTGAAGTACTGGTAATTCAAAGTGGAGGCATACATAGCAGCAGTGGCGTAGCATAACTTATACGTTGGGAGGAAGCGCAACAATAAGAACATCAATACCGCTAGTACAACTATTAATACTACTACAGTGACTACAATTACACTGAGCAACAAAAAAAAACATTTTTTTGTCTCAGAAAGAAAAATATGCGATTCTGATAGTATTTTTTGTCCTGAATTCAAATATGATATCGGTTTTTTTTTCCATCATGCAAGGTTTCCGAGAGACAGGCATTTATAATTTCAAACACTTTAATATTTTCTACATTCGTAACTATTCAATAGTCGAACATTCGGACTCACCTAGAAAGTAAGAAATGACGATTTTCTGCTATATTTCGCCTGCGTATCATCCCTCTTGATGGTCCAACAATAATCGGCCAGCATATTAGGATTCCATTTGCCTTGATATCTCTTTTCCATAGCTGAAATCTCCTGATGAAAGTGTTCCCCGTGCTCATTGCTCACTGCTCCAAGATGGAAAAATGGACAAAAAAAGTTTATTAAAAATAATTATTTAAATCCATTAATTGAAACTGAAATAAAAAAACCTGTGGGTGATGGAGAAATTCCGGACACATATTTGAAAACACGATAAAAAACTGCATTAAGTACAACTATTGGTACTCATGAGACAAAAATCATGTTGACCAGTATTATTATTACTATAGTAATGCTAGCCTTATCTTACTTCTTGTAGTGCAACTTTATCCTCCTCGTCTTTGTAGCAAAGATGTATTAGTTATCGAAGAATGTTTGATTCAAACAAGCGATTTTTTATTTATAAATAGCTAATACCCGGCGTGCGCTGCTACGCGTAAGTAAATGAAAGTTAGTGTGTTTTATTATGTTTAGTTGAAACGGAAAAATAATTATACATTTGTATCGTAAATAGTTTTAGATACCCCGTGCTGATTACCGGCGTTGCCCGGAAATCTACTTATCTCGATCTTCATAGCATAAATGAGCTGAAAGACGAAAATTAATGTGTTTTTATGTTTAGTTGAATAAGTAAGAGAAAAATATAATTATAAATTTGTATCATAATTATTTTCAGATACCCCGTGCTGATAACCCGGGAATGTACTTATCCCGATCTTCTTAGCATAAATGAGCTGAAAGACAACATTTGTTATTGTGTGTTACCGTAAAAGAATATCTGCTGTGCGCTGCTACGCTTTCTCGGGTATCTACTTGGCATCAATGAAAGACAAAAGTGGTTATTGTGCGTTATCCGTTAAAGATAAACATTTGCTATCGCAGAATTTTTTGTAAAGTTTTCTGTACATTAATTTTGTGTATTTGTTATGGTTTAGGCAGCGTAAGCCATTTAAGCGTCCAAAATCACTTTTTTGCACGTTTTTCACTAAAGGGTGATTTTTATGGGTGAAAGGGTTGAGTATCAGAACTTTCTTATAACCTATAAATTTCCTGGGAAAATCCTGAACATTTTGCAAAAAGCCCCATCACAATCGGGTGAACGATATGGCAGCGCATAAAATGCGAACAAACATTCATTTATATATATAATACGAACAAACATTCGTGTTTATATGTTAGATATATATTTAATCACTACAATCACATAGCCACGCTAGAGTTTCATACATCTGCACGCGATAGTTTCGGGTGAAAATGTTCTGTCCTTTGGTGACTTCAGCTATTTTAAGGTCCGTTTGGGTCGCCCATCTTCTTGAACTTTTATTAAGCTTTTCGTCAAAATTAAGTGCGAAGAATGGTTTATTTTTTAATTGTTCATTACACAACCACATGAATTACTTTCATTCAATAATCAGTTGCAAGCATAAGAGGTACTTTGGTGGTCTAAGTTTAAATCGCACATTGTTAACGCGCCACGTGGTTCTAACAACTGGAGAGGTATTGGAAAATACGATGTAGTCAGAACATCACAGCGCTTCCACAAGGCATGTTCAAGTTCCTTCCTTCTTAAAACCTATTATTTCTTGTAGAAATAAGAAAACTGGCGTTGTTACTATTATTTAATATTATGGGGTGCAACATGAAAAACACAGTAAATAAAATCCATGCTAAATAATTTCCGATTAATTTGTAAAATAAAAAGAGAACACAAAAAAAATCATTTTTTGCCACAGACAGGAGAACATGGGCACAGGGCTTTGCGGGGAGAGAAGTTATTGGTTCTCTATGTATGAAACGTATTGAGAGCATCCAGTCAGGCATGCGCAGTGCACTGAAGACATACTCTTGGCGCTCGGCGGATAAAATACTGACCAGAGATATAGAGATTAAAGGAGTGGAAAGCCTACCAGTTGATATAATTATACGAAGCCCCTCACGGATGATTTCACTGCAATAATATTTACGTACGTAACGAGGAGATTTTTTTATTGTATTTAGATAGTAGATACGGTATGTTTTGCATATATTGATAGGAAAGCGGCGCTTCCAGCTCCTAAATGGACGCTACGCTTCTGGATAGCAGCATAACAATATTAACTACGACTTGGTTAAGTGACTGAGCGAGCACGTTAGCTAATGCGCAGAACTCATCGACAATATATATATATATATATATATATATATAATTCTTAAAATATTGCGAGTTTCTGTAACAACCTGTATTATGTTAGAGTACGGACCTAAATACACCGCCTGGCGATAATGAATTATTTATTTTCCAGTGTATAGAATAGCCAAAGTATCAAACTGCTTGATTTGGGGGGGGAGGGCGAATACCATATCTTCATGTGTATAGGGTGAATGTTGGAGCCAACTATAGCCAAAATTGAGCAGGCACCTATCGAAAAACTTCTTCTTCTTCTTCTTCACTTCCTGGTTTAGGCAAGAGTTGCCTGTTCCGTCTTCACTAATAGATCTAAGACCATCTCTTCCGAGGACGTCCGACATCTCTTCTTCCTCTTGGAAAATAATGGAAGATTTTATTTGGTAATCTTCTTTCTTCCATTCTTTCTACATGTTCTTTCCACTGTATCTTGTTGTTAAATATCTTTTCTTTTATGGAGTAGATCTGCAGTTCTTCACGGATATCCTCGTTTCTTATCTGGTCCATTCTAGTGCAGCCTTTTACTCTTCTTAAAAATTTCTTCTCGGCTGCTTGGATTTTACTTTCTTGTTTGGTAGTGGTAATCCAAGATTTACTCCCATACAAAAGGACAGTTTTATAAAATTTTAATTTTGTTTGTTTATGGGCTTTATTGTTCAATGTTCTGTTTATTGTACCACAAATGCTTGAACTGATGTGTTTTGTGTTCAATATCTTTATCATACCCATAGCTGATGTCACATCCTAAATATTTAAAGTGGGATACTTGTTCAATAATTTCGTCTCTAATTACTATTTTTGCACGCAGAGTATTTCTTCCACAAAATGCCATTACTTTTGTTTTACTTATTGAAATTTTAAAATTATAATCGCTACATATTGCATTTAGTTTGTAAGCAGTCAATTGTAACAGATCTTCATCATGGTGTAGTAAGACCAAATCATCGACGAAAAGTAAGTTATTAATACTTGAGTTATTGTTCAATCTAAGGCCATTGTCCATTATAATTTTCCATTGTTTCATAATGTCGTCGATATATATATTAAAAAGAGTGGGTGATAGACTACACCCTTGTCTAACTCCTTGATTTATTAAAATTTCTTCTGACCTTTTTCCGTCAGTTTTTATCACAACTTTAGTTTTTTCATATAAGCCTTGGACTGTTTTTATTAGATGGTGTGGATATCCTCGTTCCTTCATTATTTTCCTTAGTATAGAATCTATTTACTCTGTCAAATGCCTTTTCAAAATCAATGAACAACAAGTGTATGTTGGCAGGTTAAATTCTCTTCTCTTTTCAATTAGTCTCTTTATAATAAACACATTATCACTACAGGATCTTCCTTTTGTGAACCCTGCCTGTTCTTCTTCTAAGAGTGTGTCAGATATCTTCTTCAATCTATTATTTATTATTTTTGCATATAATTTATAAGTGGAGTTCAATAAGCTGATACCTCTATAATTTTTTACTATCTAATCTATTTCCTTTTTTTGAAGAGGGATATGACTTATCCTATCTTCCAATTTTCAGGTATTTTACATGTCTTCCAACATTCGTTTATTAAGTTTAATAATCTTATTTCTGCAAATAAACCTGCATACTTTATCAGTTCATTGTTTATACCATCTATACCTGGTGCTTTTCTATTTTTCATTTCTTTCAATGCCTCTCTCATTTCGCTTAGAGTAATTCTGTCTATTTCTGATTTATTTTCACTTTCAGAAGGGCGTTCTATAACTAATTCTTCTTCGTTACATCATAATTCTCTGTAGTGATTCTCCCATGTCTTCAGATCAATGGTATTTAGTTTTGCAGTATCTTTTTTCTGTTGTATTTAATTGTTTCATTACTTTAAAATGCTAACGATTGTCTGCCATGTACATCGTGCTCTATTATTTGGAAATAAATCTTTCCCAGGAATCTTTATGAGCTGTTCGAGTTATTTGTTTTGCTCGATTTCTTTTTTGTTTATATATAGTTCTAGATTCTTCAGTTTTCTTTTGTAAGTACTCTAAATAAGCTATTTTTTTGGTCTCGCACAGCTTCCTCTATTTCGTCATTCCATATATTTAATCCTCTTTTGTTGCGAATCTTTTTCTTCTTTCCTATAGCTTCATTTGCAGCATTTATAATACATGTTTTCATATTTTCCCACTCTTCATTTAGATTATCATTAATACCCATCGAAAAACAAATAAAGAAAATAAAGTAGTGTTTGATTAGACATACTCTACGTAAACCTCAAACTGCAACAGAAAGATGCGCACTGGACTGAAATCTTCAAGGTTCAAGGAAGAGAGGAAGACCAAAAATGACTTGAAAGATATTTGCAATAGGAAATACTTGGTTGGAGGTGAAGAGTTGGCAAATGATAGAGCTAAATTGAGAAATTTAATTACAGCCCTATGCTCCAGCTAGGACCGAATGAAATGATGATGATGATGAATGTTGGAACCGCCACTGAACAGCCATCGCCTTTGCTCTATACGACCGTTTAATTTATCCTGGTTACACAAGCAGTGTTTAAAGTACGAAAGTGTTCTTTTTTTTATGAAGAATCATCCTTGTTACCTGTGTCAATTGAATAACAATTGTGGAAATAATTATGTGTACTAAATGATCAGTAGATAGCGTGTATACGCGGATCAATGCTCGGAATATCGTGCAAGACTTACTGCTTATGTAAGTCTTCACTGCAGAGCAGCTCCTAAGTAATTCTATATGTTATGGAACTATGGCATTTCAAGGTGTAGATCCTGTCAGAAGTAAAA
>JASPKZ010000042.1:2092500-2117500 GCA_030220185.1 Diploptera punctata
AATTTGTTATGACCACCAAATTAGGAACGCAAATGGGAAGTTCTGGGCTGACGAGGTTAAGAGAGAACTCCAAAAGATTGGGATGGGTTGGGTATGGGAAAAAGGGACTGAAAATCGCAAGAATATGTGGAGAAAAATTAGAAGGAAGTACTTAGATATAAACCGGCAAAATATTTTGGCCGAATCTGCGGGAAAACGATCACTCTTTTTACAAAGAGACTTAAAACAAGTTTGGGGAAAAGAATCTTATCTACTCAATCTAGGATTTAAAGAGAGTTCAGGCTTGCTTGGTTCAGGTTAGGGGCATGGAAATTTTTAAAAATTAGCGACGATCACCATATGCGAATATGTCCAATGTGCGGGAGCTTTGAAAACGAGATACACATATTAGGAAAATGTAACGATTTAGAATATTGGAGGAGTTCTTACCGGAAAGATTTCTAAATTCAAATCGTGGAAGATTGGCACCCTCCGTGGTATCTTTACCTTGTCGCGGTGGCGTGGCTTGCGTGCTTAAATGATCCTGAGAGCTATGCCGGCGGTAGCATTGCTGCCGATAGGGTTACCATGCCGGACTGGTCAAAGGTGATAAGCCAGACGAAAATAGTACCTTGGGCGAAAGAGTGACGATCTTTCACCGTAAAAATACAGCCGTCAAGAAATGCAGACATGGGTTCAAGTGGAGTAAAATTTTCCGGAGGTCAAATAGTCCCCCATTCGGTTCTCCGGGCGGGGACTACTTCAGGGAACCCATGCCAAAGGCTCAAACACAGGGACATGTTCCTAGGAACATGGAATGTTAGGACTTTATACAATAGCGGGAATTAGATAAATCGCCCCTGGATATAGTCGCTTTACAGGAAGTTAGGTGCCCGGGAGAAGGTAGTCAGGAATCAGGAAGCTTTGCATTATACTACGGGGGTGCAGAAAGACCTGCATTTGGAACGGGTTTTTTGTCAGAAGGAGGATCCTATCCGCTATTCGAGATATTAAGTTTGTTAGTGATAGGATATCATACATAATTCTAAAGGGTAAACAACATGATTTTATAATTGTAAATGTAGCTACATGCCCCCACAGAAAATAAAGATGACAAGATCAAGGATGAGTTCTATGAAGAATTAGAATGCGTATTTGATAGCCTTTCACGATATCATACGAAAATTGTCTTAGGAGATTTCAATGCAAAAGTGGGGCGGGAAGATATATTCAAACCAACAATAGACAAATTCAGTCTTCATGAAGATAGTAACGACAATGAGGTTTGATTAGTCACCTTTGCCACATCAAAGAATCTCATTGTTAAGAGCACAACATTTCAGCATAAGGATATTCATAAATACACCTGGACGTCTACAGGTGGAGAAACTCGGAACCAGATAGATCATGTATTAGTGGATAAACGCTGGTACAGTAGCATCATCGATGTTAGATCAGTCAGAGGGAGAGAATGCAATTCGGATCATCATCTGATCAGAGTGAAAATCAGACAACGGCTATAGCTAATGAGAGGAACAAATACTAAAGATGATTCTGTAAAATTTGAATTAAAAAAACTTGAAAAATTATGAAATGCGGCATAAATATCAAATCAAAATTGCTAATAGATTTGAAGTACTGGAAACTTCAGATAACAATGTGGCAAACGAAGAAGAAACTGATATAAATGAAGAATGGGAGGCTATAAGAGATACAATTAAATTGTCAGCATCAGAAGGAATTGGTTGTTTAAAAAAGAGGCAAAACAAGAAATGGTTTGATGAGATATGTGCCGACATTGTAAAGAAAAGAAAGCTAGCAAAAATGAAATGGTTACACGAACCAAATGAGGTAAATTTAGAACAATTGGGTAGTATTCGACGGGAAACCATCAAGTTATTAAAGAGTAAAAAGAGGGAATATTTGACAGAGAAGATTAATGATCTTGAAATGAATGCAAAAAATAGGAACATTAGAGAATTATATCAGGGAATTAGTATAGAGAAGAATTGATTTCAGGCTAGAACAAACATAATTCGGAATGAAAATGTGGATATGATTTCAGATTCCAAGAGTATATTAAATAGATGGAAAAGTTACTTTAATCAGCTATTAAATGTACATACAGAACAGGAGATTGAGGAGGATAATTTACAGACAGCAGAAATGCTAGTCGCAGAGCCAAGTGCATTAGAGGTTGAAATGGCGATTGAAAAATTGAAGATGTATAAAGCATCAGGTCCAGATGAGATCCTAGCAGAACTGATAAAATCAGGGGGAGAAAAATTGGTGGACAAGATATGCTGGTTGCTTAGTATGATTTGGGAAAAGAAGCTCTTCCAGATGAATATAAAGAATCAATTATCGTACCAATTTATAAGAAAGGAGATAAAACTGATTGTAAGAACTACAGGTGCATCTCATTACTTTCAACTTAATACAAAATTCTAACAAATATATTAGTCAGCAGACTTACTCCCTATATTGATGACATTCTAGGAGATCATCAATGTGGATTTAGAAGAAACAGGTCTACAACAGATCAGATTTTTAGTATAAGACAGATTTTAGAAAAGAAATGGGAATATAATGGTACTGTACATCAACTATACGTAGACTTCAAAAAAGCATATGTTTCAATTAAGAGGGAGGAGTTATATAGTATCCTGTTGGAGTTCGGAATTCCTAAAAAGTTAGTTAGACTTATAAATGGCACAAAGAGTAGGGTGCGTTTAGCAAACAGTTTTCGGACACTTTTGAAATCCAGAATGGGTTAAAGCAAGGAAATGCACTATCTCCTCTACTATTTAATTTTGTACTAGAGCATGCCATTAAATCTTTAGAGAATGAGGACGGCTTACAACTCAATGGTATTAATAAGCTGTTAGATTATGCTGATGATGTAGTACTATTGGGCGATAGCGAGGAGATATTAAAGGACAACACGCACACACTATTGAGTAACACTATGAAATTAGGACTGGAAGTAAATATCAATAAAACTAAATATATGGTCACATGTAGAAATACATTATATAATGGAAATGGGCAGCTAATGACAAATGAGGTAAATTTTGAGGAAGTGGCTGAATTCAAATACCTAGGAACCATAATCACAAATAGGAATGAGATGCACAAAGAAATTAAACATAGGCTCAATTCTGGAAATGCATGCTATTATGCATTGCAAAGACTTTTGATGTCCCAACTCCTTTAAAAAATATTAAACTGAAAATATAAAAAACTATTATTCTACCAGTTATATTACATGGATGCGAAACATGGACTCTTACTTTAAGGGAGGAAAGGAGATTGCGAGTATTTGAGAATAAAGTACTTGGGAGAATTTTTGGACCAAGGAGAGATGAACAAATGGGTGAATGGAGAAGACTTCATAACAATGAAGCAGATATAACAGGAAGCCAGATATAATAAGAATAGTTAAGTCTCGTAGACTGCGATGGGCAGGACATGTTGCACGTATGGGGAATGAAAGACTTGCATGGAAGCTTCTTGTAGGAAAGCCAGAGGGAAAACGCCCGGTTGGTAGACCAAGAATGATGTGGGAGAATAACATTAACTAGATTTGAGGAAGTAGATTATACAGGGAATGATTGGAAAGCATTAGCTCAGGATAGGGATGTATGGAGAGCTTATGTCCATGCGGCGATGAACCTATGGGTTCGATAGTGCCAGTGAGTAAGTAAGTAAGGAAGGAAGATTGGCATGCTATGAGTTACTGGTAAACCCAGAAAATTTGATAAACTTGGGTAGACATCTGGACAAAACGCGGAAAATAAGAACAACACTTATTCAGGAATAAATAAATATGTGAACACATTGCAATACCATTAATTCTTAATAATTCTACATAACTAAGTTAATGTATAATGTAATTGTATTGATATGTAATTGTAATATTATTGTGTTGTCTTTTTTTTTAAACATCAACTTATTGTAACGGACTGTCAACAGCACGTACGGCTTACTGCCCGTGCGATCCATATTTGTAAATAACATTGTATGTATCTTACTTTCAATTTATTAAAGTCCGTATGTATGCATGTATGTATGTATTTTTTTTAAATTTATTTTATTATTCAACTGCATGCTCCATTACGTGGAGTAATACTACATGCATTGTGGTGTTCTTATTATACAACTATAAAATTAAACAGTGTTTACAATTAGATTATCTTACTTAAAGCTAGATGGTTAACTATATACAATACTATTGTTCTATGTTTTACTTAACCTAAAGTGTATCAAATTTAATTGAATTTGAAAATATTGAAAATTCCTTATTGTAAGTGTCAATGAGTTCATTGTTCTTAATTGGCCAATTCTGGTTTCTTAAAACTACTGCTTTGAGTTTATCTCTTTCCTTATCTAATAATTTACATTCCTGTAATATGTGTTTTATATCTTGCACTTTGTCACAGCAGGGACAATTTGGGTTTTCTATTATTTTGAATCTATTTAGATAAGATCTGATGTTCCCATGACCTGTTAGCATTATAGTTAATTTATATGTCAGTTTGAGTTTTAATTTTAGCCTATCGTGTATTGTGGGAAAGAAAGATTTGGTTACTTGGCCCTTAGTGGTTTTTTCCCATTCATTTTGCCACTTTTGTACACTTGTTTTGCACAGTTCACTGAACACTACACTTTTCGGAATCTTCTTGTAGCTCTCCTCTAGGTCTCTGCTCGCTGCGGCTTCTTTAGCCAATTGGTCCGCCAACTCATTCCCTTGGATCCCGATGTGGGCCTTCACCCATTTGAAGTTTAATATCCAGTTGTCCCGCTGCATAGATGATACTTGTCGTCTGATTTCTTCAATCAAGTATGAATGAATTTTGTGATTTCTTAGTGAGTCTAATGTGACGTAACTGTCTGTACACACGGTCGCTGTTCTCCCTTCCCGTTCCATGTGTTCCAAGGATTGCAGAGCTTTTAGTATTGATTGATGTTCGGCTTGGTTGTTGGTGCATTTTTCCCTTAAATTTTTTTATTTACATGTTTTTATTAGAGTTTTGTCTTTATATATAGCCACCCCTGATCCTACTCCTTCATTGCTTTTGCTGCCGTCTGTATATATCTGAATTGTGCTGCGGTGTCTTCATTTTCTGTGATTACTTTAATTGCCAATGCAGGGTGTGGCCAATATTTCGGTTCCATATTGTTGTCGACGAGATATTTTTCTACTCCGATCTTCCTTGTATATTGATAGAGTATTCCAGCCTCTTCAATTTTGATTGTTATTGGTATTTGTGCAGTTATTACACAGAGTGCTTCATTTGATAATGTATGTATGTACGTATGTATGTATGTACGTATGTACGTATGTATGCATGTACGCATGTATGCATGTATGCATGTATATATATATATGTCATATTAAGCTTGCGTTGCTCAATGTCAATAATTTAATTATAACACCGATGAAGCATCACTGCTATAAAGTAAAAAATATTCTCTTTAATTTGCTTACTTGTTATAGTCAGCTATTAGATGGCAGTGAAGACCGAGTTCTCGGGAAATCTAGTAGTCTAATAATAATGGATAATATAAAATGTGTATGTATATATGGTATGATAAGAAAAATAAATGCCTGGACGGGATTCGAACCCGGAACTCTGAGTCTGTACCTCAGTGTGTTATCCATTACACCACCAGGCGAATCCAATTCAAACACTTATTTTTCTTATATATGTATTATATTCTCCATTATCACTAGATGTCGCGAGAACTCGGTCTTCACTGCCATCTAGTAGCTGACTATAACAAGTAAGCAAATTAAAGAATATTTTTACTTTTATAGCAGTGGACGCTTTATCGATGTTATAACACACACACACATAAATTTAAACACCACACACATATATCTATAGATATATATATATATAATATATATCTATATATTAAGAAAGATGCATGTTTGAATTGGATTTTGCATTGGATTTGCAGGTGGTGTAATGGATAGTACGCTGGGGTACCAAGGTAGAGGTCCGGGTTCAAATCTCGTGCAGATATTTATTTATTTTTCTTATCATGTCATATATATATATCATCATCATCATCATAGTACATTCACGAATTTAGGCCATTTGTTGGCCTGTTTCGGCCTCAAGAGAAACACCATCCAGAAGTCTTTTGAGTGGACGTCCTGGTCTTCTTCTTCCTGCAGGTTGATATCTTAACATTTGTTTGGGTATTCTGTGATCTTCCATTCGATATATATATTATATATATATATATAGATAAGATCTATATATATATATATATATATATATATATATATATATGATATAAATGAAAACATATATAAATATAGACATACATAGAAGAAACGTTGGAAAAAAAAAATAAAAAACAAAAAAGGCGGCGGAGAATACCGAAAAATACATATGTCATGTAAACGAAGAGGACGACGAGATCATGTACGACCAATACAGAGATGGAATTAGACCGGAATAATCCATTGGCTCAATTCATGAAAGGAATAATAATAATAGTATTAATATTATTATTTAATATTTATTATAGAATATTATAATATACAGCTGTGCATTTAAATACGAACTGTGTTTAATAATGGAATAACTTTGTGTGAAGAATGCTATTGTAGTCATTTTGGAAGAACATTAGGAAAATAAAGCTTTGGTGAAAAATTGTATCGGGTAGATTTGCATATTTGAAATGGAGCCTACTGGGTTCGTGTCAGACATGCGTTGCATGTAAAAACATAAAAAATACATTAGCAGTGTGACAATTATTGTGTTGATATTGATTGTCAACTGTTGAGATATTAATAAGGAATAAGCGTGACGCCATTGTTTTGCGCGTTGTCATGGTAACCCGCCTGGTCGGCGCATATTCTACTGTGCGTGTGGAGTTTAACGACTCCAGTTTCTTTGTGTCGTGGACATTCCATAGTTCAAGTACGTATCGCACAACTGCAAAATATACAGGATGTTTGTAAATATGTGGTAGGGACTGAGAATTTTGAATAAGAACGCATATTATTACGACAGTAAGACGTAAAATACAAAGAGGCTGTCTAACAGTAATTGCTCCATATGCGCCACAATTTTTTAGAATAACCTGCAGAAAAAAAAAACTGGTTTGGATTCATTTCCAAACAAATCGTGTTGCTATTTTACCATACATAAAGATTTTCTGTCTGATAAGTCATGGATATATAGAAACATTTTATTTATTTATAGCAGGAAGTTTCTTGTAGGAAACCAGAGGGAAACGCGAGACTTTATATTTTATTTGACGAGATTTGATTGATTAAATTATATGTAGGGTTAAGACCATCAGACCTTGTATTCTCCTCTACAGAGTAAATATGTATTGCATAATAAAAATATGTGAAATAGATTAAAAATATAAAATGTAATACAGTATTAAATATGCTTTAGTAACAGCTATTAAAATAAAAATAATGTGTCAAAGTTATCTATAAGTATGCTATGCAATTTACACGTTATAAAAATAAATGCAATTATAAATAATTAAAAATAATCATAAAAATGACGCGAAGAAAATAAAAAAATGGAAGTAAAAATGAAAATTACTTTAAAACATATAATCATATTGCGTTAAGAAAATAATTCCACTTTAGGAATGGTATGCGTATTGCGTAAAACTTGATATGAATGTTTGAGGCACTCTGTCCCGTAAATTTATAGAGCCTCCTGCAAGAAGGAAAGCTCGTGTTTTGTGAATTATAAATACAGTAAAAACGGAGGATATGTTCCGTAAATATGCCGCGAATACAGAGACTGTGAATATGGAGTGATAATGTATATGGGTATATGGGGGATACGTTCCAAAGTTCCAAAATAAAATAAAAATTATCAAAACAAAGACAATTTAATGAGAGATTTTAAACTATTTCTGTTAACAGAATTCCTTATTTTGTTTTCGGATTTATTGATGAATTGTAGATTCTTTAACATTGAATCAGTGTGATATGGATGGAAACGAGTCGCCAACAAGCATTTCTATTTCTACTTTAAGTGGCAACATTACTTTTTTTTTTTTTTTGCTTCATAACTAATTTTTCTTTCCTTTTACTCGACATTATAAATTGTGAAGAAAGATGAAGAGATACGTGTTACTCAAAACTTTGCTGATGCGTTAATAAAGGATCCATCCATAGTAATTTTGTCCGAAGGCAGGTCCTTCACTGAAATCATGCTATGCTTGCTGATTTACTAGGGAATGGTAGGTGTGGTAGCTTCCCGTTGCTTTCCACACCGGTGAAGGATGATGATGGTGATGATGAAGATGATGCTAATGATAAGGATGATGATGATGACCATATGATTTCGGGGACCGTTTGGGCCTTAAAGTTTTCCAGACATTTGTCTTACAGGTGAGGAAAAACCCCGATAAAAACCCCCCCAGAAAAACTGCCCCGACCGGGGATCGAACCGGGCCCGCTGCGTGACAAGGCAGCACGCTACCTCGATACCACAGCGGTGGACTTAAAGAATAGGCTACTTAATCATTATATTATACCAACTGGATCCGCGAAATTTTTAGCCGCGAAAACAGGAACTGTGTCGCAATTTTTTAACTCTCGGATAATAAAAACGCGAATAACGGAACTGGGAATAAGGAGCTTTTACTGTACGTTATTTTCTTCGTTGTGCCGTTGGCTGAGAATATTTGGGCCATTATGTTAATATTTTATCATGTATCTCTGTTGCTTGTTGACCAGGTATTCTATTGCATTACTCTGCCCACAGAAACACCTATGATTATAAAACTAGTCGAATTTGTATAAAGTTTATCTCGCAGAGAGCCATGTGGTCTGCTGACATCCCACTTACGCCACACGCTATATAACATATACAGTAAAAGCTCCTTATTAGCGGGTTAAAAAATTGTGACAGTCCCTGTATTCGCGACTAAAAATATATTTATTCGCGGATCCAGTCGGTATATTAGAAAGATTACCGTAGTATCCTGTATTAACGCATCGACAACTTTTGTTTACTGCAGGCACGTGTCAAGGTGGCTTTTAGAAAGAGTGATTCAAACGAAATGGACAAATTAATATCGAAGTAAAACAAACCTTATTGTCATTAGGTCTAAAGTTCGTTGTTAAAAGCCGCCCTTCCCATGATCGCTGTTTTATTGTTTCAACTTGTCATTCGTTGCGATAATTTTGATTTAATAACACGTGTCTCTTCTGCTTTGTTGCAAATTTATAATGTCGAGTAAAAGGAAATTAGAAAATTGGTTCCGAAGCGGAAAAAAGTAGTGTTGTCGCTTAAAATAAAAACAGAAATGCTTGACCATTTTCGCGTTGGCGAGTCGTTTGCGCCTATATCATGCTGTTTCAATGTTAATGAATCAATTATGCGATTCACCAAGAATTCCGAAGACAAAATATAGAATTCTATCGCTGAATTCACAGCCGAATATCAATCTGAATTGAAATGCCCTTTAAAAGCGGGAAAACAGTCTGACAATAATAATTAATAGAAATTGTTCAAAATCTCTCAATAAATTAATTTTATTTTGATAATTTTTATTTTATTTTGGAACCTTGGAACGTATTCCCTATACATCCATACAAATTACCATTCCATATACGCGGTTTCTGTATTCACTGCATGTTTGCGGAGCATATCCCTCGCTAATAAGGAGCTATAACTGTACTGGGATGGAACCGATGTTCTATTCACCTATAGTATTACAAAATTAAGTAACATTAGTAATAAAACTAGGATTAATCTGAATCGGAATTTAGACATTCACAGAATTTGTTCCAATATGATAATGCTGCACATCACAATACAATGGAGATGGTGCCATCTACTGTTTTCGAACGTAATTATATATTCATAATACTGAAAATACAAATTCTGTGAACCATTTTTCTAATAATATCAATGTAGATTTCATAAAGCATTATTAACTACCTAACTAACTCAATGGCACTATCAAACTCAATGGTTCATGATCGCTCGGAAATAAGCTCTGCATAAATCCCCATCCTGATCTAATACTTTCTAATCATTACATGTATAATTGTATAATTAACTTCTTGCCGCGGTGCTTGTGTTCCTTGCATTAGTTCCAAGAGACGCGGGTTCAAACCCGGCCGTGGTCGATGGATTTTTTAAGATGAAAGAATCCAAGGAAGGGAGGGACTGGAGTGTGACGATTTTCAGGCTCGTAAAAAGAACCACATGCCTGAATAAAAAAGGCATTTATGCAACATTTACCGACCGTTTTCCATACAGTAATATCTTAATTACTCACTTGATGTCTCGTCCAGGCGCTATGTCGACCCCCTATCACTCGCTGATATTTATGGGTAAATGAGCGGAACTAAATTAACTTGGTCAATAAGTTCCCGTTGGGGAGTGCTCTAATCCCATCACAGGGAAGGAAAGGGCTTAAGAAGAAGAAGAAAGTCACATTTAATATTGATCTCCCACTTCATTCTTGCCTAGTGGACGCATTTCCTTTGGTTTTCCTACAATAAGTTTTCATGTCTCACTTTAATTTTCCAATCGTGCCATTTCATAATACGTATGTCGTTATAAAAGATAATAGTTTAATCAGGGAGTGTTTCTATTGACATACTGTGTTTATTTATTGAGATGTCCTGATCAGTAATAATATATATGGGAATGGATTGAAGCTCGTGTTGAAATAGATTCCACATATATACTCTACATTCAATATCGATTTAACAATACAAGCGGAAACATTGTATCTAACTGCAATTGTTCTTGTAAGCAGACTAGTATTTTTTTCATTCCTTAATTCAATCTACCTGTCACAGATCCGTCCATTTTTGCAAAGTACAAAAAACTAAAATAAATGTGAAATTTAAATTTTTACATTCAGGCACAACCTAATAATAATAATTTCTTCTTTTTTTCACGAATTACCAGCACAGTTTTTTATTTATGCAGCAGCTACTTGCTTTGTCAGACTCGTATGTTACCAGACTAACTTTATCTTACGTTACAGTACAACTCGGTTTTTATTAAAATGAGGATTTTGGTCTTACAGAGAAAGAGAAACCATTGCAAGGGAGACTACTGTAACAAATAAGTACCCGCAAAACGATCATTATAAGTAAGCCTACATCAGAGAATCGAATGTGTCTTAAGTACTGCACAAAAATGGATGTTCTTAAAAATAGACAATACGGCTGCAGGAATACGGCTGTACTAGTTTGATAACAAAGATACTTGTATGTGAAAATTACATATTAATAGGGTACATTACCTTTAATTGAATCTAAAATGTATTGGAACAAAAAATACAAATAATTTAAACATTTCAGACTAAAAATATTATGAAAGTGTATAATTGAATTATATCTGCAGAAAACATAAGAATGAATTCAGCAGAAACGTCAGGTAAAAAAGAATAGCCTTAACACAGAATATTTCAGGTTTTGAAATAATATATTTTTTCATTATCTTACATGGAATGATAAAGAAATGTAAATTGAGGCAGTTGGAAGAAAATGGGTGTAAGTGAAAGTTTTTTACAGTACTGAGAAAAACAGACAAAGCTGAAGTTGTATAAAAAAATCACAGGTAATTGAAAATGATAGCAATCATACTTACTACTTCTACCGCATACACGTATATTCTTTTGCCACTAAATACAATTATGCTTCAAGAATGTAATTTTGTACCAAACTCTTTTTTTTTGCAAAAAAAAATCACTCCTAACAAGCTCAATTACAATTCGCTTATTTTTATGTACAAAATAATATAAACATATATTTATTTCTCACACACACACGCGCACGCGCACGCACGCACGCGCGCACACGCACGCACGCACGCGCGCACACGCACGCGCACACACGCACGCACACGCACGCACACGCACACGCACACACACACACACACACACACACACATACACACACACTGACGTAATTATAGGCTCACTAACGTATTACATTCTTTTCTGTTTTTACGAGCGATCTATTATATTACTCCAGTATTTTGTTGGTTTTACTGTTCCGAGAATAACTACTTTAGGACTTGTTTGCATTGAATTCACCAAGTTTTCAGCAATATGGACCCTACTTTATGCGAATTTTACAAAAAAAAATTTTTTTTAACTATTCTTTATTGTTGATGTGATGCTTTTTTATTTAACTTTTTTACCTATTTCATCCCATACATGGATTATTATCTGATGTTTATGGTGGTATATTTAGGATGATAGGGGATATTCTATATAATTCACAGACTAATTTAATTCCACTGAAGAAATGATGTGTTCTGCAATTTTTCCACATTTTGTTGCTTAATGCGTTTATAAACAAATGCACCCATTTTTACACGCTTTATATTAGCTTGACCTGTATCTATCTATCTATGTAACGGAATCTTTCAACGCGATTTTCACCAACTTAAAATCATTGGATCGACTTGAAACTTTGTATACTTGTAGAGGACCCGTGACAATACAATAATTTCATATTTATTTTCTAAAATCCTGGCCATAATCATCAGAAAATCAAAAAAAGTGTTTTTGTATCAATGTAACGGAATCTTTCAACGCGATTTTCATCCACTTAGAAACATAGGATCAACTTGAAACTTTGTATACGTGTAGAGGACCCGTGACAATACAATAATTTCATATTTTTTTCTAAAATCCTTGCCAGAATCATCCGAAAATAAAAAAACAAAACTGGTATAATAGATTGCGGACTTGTCGAGTTTTCAGTCAGTCGTTGTAATAGCTCAGTTGGTAGCGCAGTGAACTCTTCATGGTATATAATTTCAGTAATCCATACGTCGCTGGTTCAAATCCGGCTGGGAGGGTTTTTTTTATAGAAGAGTATTACTTTAGCTCATACTACAATAGTATCGAATTTAAAGATATTTACATTTTTATCTTATTCTGTAAAATATTAAAACTAAAAAATAAAAAATAAATAATAGTTTTAAAAACTAAAAGAACACGCTTTATTAGAAAACTAAAAAATGGAAAATAATTTTAATTTCCAATACGCTTGGGATAAAATAAAGTGGTCAACAAAAAAATCATCTCCAACACATGTAGAATAAAATTAGAGTTATCAACAAAAATAAAATAATTTTATCATCAAAAGCGTGGCGTGCTTTTTATGATTTTTACATTTTATTCTTAGAGAGCTTACTTTTACCAATATCTGTTTATTATCAAATATATTAATTGATATAGAGCACTCCACGCTTTTGATGGTAAAATTATTTTCTTTTTGTTGATAACTCTAATTTTATTCTACATGTGTTGGAGATGATTTTTTTGTTGACCACTTTATTTTATCCCAAGCGTATTGGAAATTAAAATTATTTTCCATTTTTTGGTTTTCTAATAAAGCGTGTTCTTTTAGTTTTTTAAAACTACTATTTATTCCATCATAAAATATAAGTTTGTGTAATCCAGACTTTGCCATAATGCCCCAGAATTAGGTGCTTACAACACCATAGTTTATTGTACATTGGGATTTGATAATATCTCCTTCTATATCTATTTTTAAATCTGGATCAAAAGCTATCCATCTTTTTAAAATATATTTACTTTGTTTTCGCCTGAACTGGTTCCGTAAGACCTACACTGTTTTAATTATTTTAATAGTTGAGTAGATTGAATACAAGATACATCTAATATAGGCCTATACAAATAAATGTTTCTTATCTGTTTGTTTCTTTGTTTGTTTGTTCGTACTTTATGCGCGGCCATACCGTTGATCCGATTGTGATGGGTTTTTTTTGCAAAATGTTCAGAAGATTCCTGGGATGAACATAGGCTATGAGAGTTGAGATACTCAACTCCTACACCCTTAAAGAACACCCTTTGTAGTGAAAAAACGTGAAAATGTCACTTTTTACCCTTAAATGGCTTACGCTACCTAAACCATAACAAATGCACAAAATTAATCTACACAGAATTGAATATCTCAAAAAACTCTACAAAAAAGTCCGCGACATCATATCTTTATCTTTTACAGATAACACACAGTAGCCATTTTTGTCTATCATTGATGCCAAGGAAATCGGGATAAGTATATTCTCGGGCAAGCACGTGCTGCCATTCATCCGATATCATGGGGCTGTTTACGAAAATGTTCAGGATTTTCCCGGAAAGGTTATAGGTTATAAGATAATTTTAATGCTTAAGCCCTTCACCCTTAAAATCACCTTCTGTAATGAAAAAAAAAGTGAAAAATGTCGCTTTCTGCAAGCTTAAATGACTTATGCTGCCTAAACCATAACAAATACACAAAATTATTGTACACAGAATTGAATATCACAAAAAAAAAATCTACAGAAAAGTCTGCGACAGCATATGTTTGTCTTTTAAGGATAACTCATAATAACCATTTTTTTCTTTCGTTGTTGCCAAGAAAATCGGGATAAGTAGATTCCCGGGCAAGCATAGCAGCGGACGGCGGATATTCTTTTATGGATAACTCAAAATAACGAATTTTGTCTTTCAGCTCATTTATGCCAAGTACATGGAGATGCGTAGATTCCCGGTCAACGCCGGGTAATAAGCACGGGGTATCTAAAAATTATAACGATATAAATTTATATTTATTTTTCCTTATACTCATTCAATTAAATGTAAAAACACATCATCATTTATTTAGGTGTATCAGCGCACGCCGGGTATTAACTAGTAATTTATAATTTTAATTTATAATTTTTATATAATTATTTACTTCAGTCTGTGTACTGTGCTTATACTTATATCTCATGATATATGTTTCATTTAGGATATTTTTATTATATGATTACTATGTTTGTTTTTCAATATTCTCTCTCTATGAACAGTATTATACAATACTATATCATAAAGTAGCTTCATAAATAATTACTCCATATGGTATCTTTACCTTGTCATGGTGGAGTGGCTTGCGTGCTTAAATGATCCTGAGAGCTATGCCGGCGGTAGCATTGCTGCCGATAGGGTTACCCATGCTGGACTGATCGAAGGTGATAAGCCAGACGAAAAAAGTACCTTGGGCGAAAGAGTGACGATCTTTCACCGTAAAAATACAACCGTCAAGAAATGCGGACATGGGTTCATCTGGGGTAAAATTTTCCGGAGGTCAAATAGTCCCCCATTCGGTTCTCCGGGCGGGGACTACTTCAGGGAACCCATGCCAAAGGCTCAAACACAGGGACATGTTCCTAGGAACATGGAATGTTAGGACTTTATACAATAGCGAGGCACTATAGATATTAACACGGGAATTAGATAAATCGCCCTTGGATATAGTCGCTTTACAGGAAATTAGGTGGCCAGGAGAAGGTAGTCAGGAAGCTTTGCATTATACCACGGGGGTGCAGAAATACCTGCATTTGGAACGGATTTTTTAGTTAGAAGGAGGATCCTATTCGCTATCCGAGATATTAAGTTTGTTAGTGATCGGATATCATACATAATTCTAAAGGGTAAACGACATGATTTTATAATTGTAAATGTACATGCCCCCACAGAAGATAAAGATGACAAGATTAAGGATGTGTTCTATGAAGAATTAGAATGCTTATTTGATAGCCTTTCACGATATCATTAGGAAATTATCCTAGGAGATTTTAATGCAAAAGTGGGGCGGGAAGATATATTCAAACCAACAATAGGCAAATTAAGTCTTCATGAAGATAGTAATGACAACGGGGTTAGATTAGTCACATTTGCCACATCGAAGAATCTCATTGTTAAGAGCACAACATTTCAGCATAAAGATATTCATAAATACACCTGGACATCCCCAGATGGAGAAACTCGGAACCAGATAGATCATGTATTAGTGGATAAACGCTGGCACAGTAGCATCATCGATGTTAGATCAGTTAGAGGGAGAGACTGCAATTCGGATCATCATCTGGTCAGAGTGAAAATCAAACAACGGCTGTCGCTAATGAGAGGAACAAACGCTAAAGATGATTCTGTAAAATTTGAATTAAAAAACTTGAAAAATGATTAAATGTGGCAAGAATACCAAATCAAAATTGCTAATAGATTTGAAGAACTGGAATCTTCAGATGACAATGTGGCAAACGAAGAAGAAACTGATATAAATAAAGAATGGGAGTCTATAAGAGATACTATTAAATTATCAACATCAGAAAACATTGGTTGTTTAAAAAAGAGTCAAAACAAGAAATGGTTTGATGAGGAATGTGCCGACATTGTAAAGAAAAGAAAGCTAGCAAAAATGAAATGGTTACACGAGCCAAATGAGGTAATTTAGAGCAATTGGGTACTATTAGACGGGAAACCACCAAGTTACTAAAGAGTAAAAAGAGGGAATATTTGAGAGAGAAGATTAATGATCTTGAAATGAATGCAAAAAATAGGAACATTAGAGAATTATATCAGGGAATTAGTATAGAGAAGAAAGGGTTTCAGGCTAGAACAAACATAATTCTGAATGAAGATGGGGATATGATTGCAGATTCCAGGAGTATAATAAATAGATGGAAAAGTTACTTTAATCAGGTATTAAATGTATATACAGAACAGGACAATGAGGAGGATAATTTACAGACAGCAGAAATGCTAAGTCGCAGAGCCAAGTGCATTAGAGGTTGAAATGGCGATTGAAAAATTGAAGATGTATAAAGCATCAGGTTCAGATGAGATCCCAGCAGAAGTGATAAAATCAGGGGGAGAAAAATTGATGGACAAGATACGCTGGTTGTTTAGTATGATTTGGGAAAAAGAAACTCTTCCAGATGAATGGAAGGAATCAATTATCGTACCAATTTATAAGAATAGGAGATAAAACTGAGTGCAAATACTACAGGGGAATCACAGTACTTTCAACTTCGTACAAAAATTCTAACAAATGTATTAGTAAGCAGACTTACTCCCTATATTGATGACTTTCTAGAAGATCATCAATGTGCATTTAGAAGAAACGGGTGTACAACAGATCATGATTTTTAGTCTAAGACAGATTTGTAGAAAAGAAATGGGAATATAATGGTACTGTACAGCAAAATATATGTAGACTTCAAAAAAAGCATTAGTATTTCAATTAAGAGGGAGAAGTTATATACGTAGTATACTGATGGAGTTCGGAATTTCTAAAAAAGTAGTTGGGACTTATACGAAGGTATAAAAATGGCAAAAGCGAGTAGGCGTGCGGGTAGGAAAACAGTTTTGGGAAACTTTTGAAATCCAGAAGGGGTCAAAGGAAGGAATTTTGTACTAGAGCATACCATTAAATAGTTAGAGAATGAGGAAGGCTTAAAACTCAATGGTGTTAATAAGCGGTGAGTGTATGCTTGATGATGTGAGTACTTTGGTCGAAGCGGATAGCGAGGAGATTACTAAAGGACAACACGCACACACAAGATGGGTAACACTAAGAACTGGGGGAATGGAAGTTAATATCAATAAAACTAAATATACGGGGCCACCATATAGAAATACATTATATAAAGGAAATGGACAGTAATAAAAACAAATGAGGGAACTTGCGAGGAAGTGGCTGATTTCAACTACCTAGGAACAATAATCACCAAATAGCGATGAGATGAACAAAGAAATAACACATAGTTTTAATTCTGCGAAACGCGTGCTATTATACATTTCAGACTATGTTGACGTCACAACTCCTTTAAACAAAAAACACGATGAAACTGAAAATATATAAAAAATATTATTCTACCAGTTCAATTACGTGGGTTGCGAAACATGGACTCTTGCTTAAGGGGAGGAAAGGAGATTTCCAACATATACTGAGAATAAAGTACTTAGGAAGATTTTTGGACCAAAGAGAGAAGAACAGACAGGTGAATGAGAAGACTACATAACAATGAACTACATTGGTCATTATAGGAAGCCAGATGTAATAGGAACAGTTAAGTCTCGTAGACTGTGATGGACAGGACATGTTGCACGTATGGGGAATAAAATACTTGTATGGAGGCTTCGTGTAGGAAAGCCAGAGGGTAAACGCCCAGTTTGTAGACCAAGAATGAGGTGGGAGAATAACATTAACTATGATTTGAGGGAAGTAGATTATACAGGGAATGATTGGAAAGAATTAGCTCAGGATAGGGACGTATGGAGAGCTTATGCCCGCGCGGCCATGAACCTACGGGTTCGATAGTGCCAGTGAGTAAGTAAGTATATAATAAAACACGCAGATCTGCTCACAATTTATCCCTTTCAGACCCAACGTTTTATTTTTCACTTAAATAAAGAAAATCTTTATATTTCTGAAAAATTGACCACTCAGAATGAATTTTTATGTTTTGCAATATTCACATTCTTTCTTAAGAATTTTTGGCCTCTAAAAGGTCAGTTTACCACGAATGGAAGTCCCTGTATTTATACGCCTACTTTTGTCTTTAATTGTACATAGATGCAGTGGCGTGCGGTAGTCGCAGCTATTACACCATCTGTATGACGAAAATGCCCATGCCAGCGGTAAGCTTTGCTGTTGAAAGTATTACCTACATCGGGCAGTCAGACGAAAAAAGTACCTTGGTCAAAATAGTGACTATCTTTAACAGTAAAAATACAACCGTCAAGAAACGCGACAATGGATTCCACTTGGGTAGAACTTTCCTGAGTTAAAATAGTCCCCCTTTCGGTTCTTGGGACGGGAATTACTAATGGGAATCCATGCCAATTGGAAAACCTTACTTCAGGATAGGGATATATGAAGAGCGTATGTCAGCGCTGCCATGAATCTATGGGTTCGATAGTGCCATTAAGTTACTTAGTGTGACGAAAATGCCTTATAGTTTATAACTTTGTCTATTCCAAATTGTACAATTTATAAATAATAAGAACATTTATAATTGTAAATGAGTTTCTATAAATCTACCATAATAGTACGGTATATAAAATTAACATTTCAGAATTTATGCTCATACATGCATGATTCAATTATATACAAGTGACACATACTTAAAATATGAAGCAGACAAGGCTCTCAAAAGCTGATATCCAGTAGATTGTAGTGTGGGTACGTACTTGTTTTGTTATTTTTCTCGTTGTAAAGTCTCGTAATATCTTGTGTATGCCTTACAACATAAGTTAGTCACCCACATTCATTTTCAAATCACTTCGCAAATCACATTTACCAGTAAACTTATCTGGTGAACATAGTTACCAGATAAGTTTATTTTACATTGTTTCTTTGTGTTTTGAAAAAAGAATATAACTATCATGAATTAGATATTATGACTTTAAAATATTATTTCGGAAGATTCTATTGTTGAGATAATAACGCTTCCAAAAAATAGCCAATCACGTTTCTCGTCTGTCATCATCCAATAATATTTAAGATTTTAAGATTTAAGATTTATTTAGCCTGGTGGAGTTAAGGCCATGTGGCCTTCTCTTCCACTCACCAGGACAAACATATATTACATAAGAATATAACAATCTTAATTAACTCTAATATTAAACACTAAGTAAAAATTTGATCAAAAGATAATATCTAATATACATATTACGATCTATAATACAACCAGTTAATATTAGTTAAAATTAAGACTAAAAATTAATAATAAAATGTATAAAAGCAAGACATATTAAATTGTCCCTGTCTAGTGTATATAAAAAACAGGAAAATAGTGAGATATAGAAAACTAATTTTACGATTATACAATATTTAAAACAAAACAAATAAAAATATTTGTTATTCTTAATATTATTTACATAAATAATTAAATATATTAATATTGCTAAAAGAATACTATCAGTGAGGTGTATAAGTTAGTTTGTTATTAAATAATTCTTTAGTTTGTTTTTGAAGGATGTTATAGTTTGACAGTCTCTGACATAGGGTGGAAGGGAATTCCATGTTTTGGTAAGTGACACCGTAAAAGATAATGAATAATATTTCTTCATCAAAGAAATTTCTCAGTAATTATCGATTAACTTGAACATTTTTTCGAGTTGTGACGTACGACAGATACAGCTAGCTGTCGTTTAGACACAAGCTTCGTCTATCGTGGTTATCGCTGGCCTTAGCAGATAGCTACATTATATGCGCATGTGTGAACTAATCTGTATCGTAATAGCTGGTGTTAGTACAAATAATATAGAGGAAACACACGGAGTGTTCCACTATATAAGTAATGATAATGCAGGAGGCTCCGTCAAACCCAATGTTAAGATGTCTGCTGGCTCGGCGGGAAATTTGAATTTTAATGTTCACGCATAATTGATTTCAATGAAATTTGGCAAATGTATTATCGTATTTTAATCCAAAATTATGAATATACTAATTATCCCAGTAGTGTGCTGGGGTAGCTGTGGTTGAATGCACGCCATTGCATAGATGTGATATGATCTTGCAATTTAAAGCGTCTATAAGTAACAATAAAGTACGAAATTAAATTTATAACTGTGATTGTTTCGTGAAACAATCTTATTTGGGAGGTTCCTAGTTTAAATCCCGGTGCCAATTAACCTGACATTTTTTTGTGGCTTTCCTCAGTCGTTAAGGCAAGTACTGGATTAAAATTTCATTACCAAGGCCAATTTAAACATATTCACATTTCATAGTATCATAGTATAAAAAATCAGTTAATTGCTTCAGAAAAAAACACACAAAGAGAATAATGAAACATACAGCCTTCTATGAAGATCTTGGAGAAGATTTCCGGGTTGTTGGCCGTGGTCTTGAGGTTAGAAGTTCCCCGACGTTTCTCCAGAGACTGCGTCGGGGATCCTCAAGAGTTGTCTTGAGACTAGCAATTTTGTCGACTGCCTGCCCTATATTTATACAGTTCACTGTAGGGCAGGCAGTATATTTATACAGTTCACTGTAGGGCAGGCAGTAGACAAAATTGCCATTCTCAATACAACCCTTGCGGATGCCGGACGCAGTCTCTGGCGAAACGTCGGGGAACTTCAAGCCTCAGGACCACAGCCAACAGCCCGGAATTCTTCTTCAAGATCTTCACAATAACTCCGGCCGTGAAAGCGCAAGTAAACACAACCTTCTGTTTACATTTTAGCCAATACGTTATAAATAAAAATGAAGTAATAATGGAAATTAAAAATAATCAATTAAAGCGATTGTAAATAATGAAAAAAAAAAATTATTTGAACGGTGTGGGTTTTTTCCCATATGCACAGAGTGTTGTTGAAATGTGTTTACTTATAAGCACTTAGCGCATGGTCGACATGGCGTGTTTTTCTTCCACCAATCAGACGAGCTCACAAAAACATCACGTCACTACGTTGCATGCAGTTAACGTAAATCCATAAAATAATAATTACAAGTTCTATGCCATGTCTCATTTGGTATCTGATCCTTACCACTGGTTCCTGTACTTACGTCCCAACATTATCCGGAAGGGGATTCTGTGCATTGTAAACCTAATATTATTTAATTAAATGATATTACAGAACTTACACTTTATGTTGGTCTATCATGATCTCCTCTGGGTTGGATATTCATGCATTTATTATCATTATTTTCGGTAATTTTTAATCCTGGGCTCTTCAACATCTAGCTCACTGGCACCATCGAACCCGTAGGTTTAGCTCTCCACACATCCTTCTCCTGAGCTGACGTTGTCCAATCTTCCCCTGTATAATCTACTTCCCTCAAATCGTGGTTAATGTTTTTTTCCCCACCTCATTCTTCGTCTACCAACTGGGCGTTTTTCTTCTGGCTTTCCAAGAAAGAAGCTTCCATATCCCATTTTTATTTCCCATTCGTGCACATGACATGCCTATCGCAGTCTATGAGACCTAACTGTTCTTATTATGATTTCCTATAAAGATAATGTAGCTTACTGTTAGTAGACCTCTCCATTCCCATGTCTGTTCATCTCTCCGTGGTCCAAAAAGTTTATTTGGTGATGTGTTTTAAAGAGACGACACATTTTGGTCGTAGGGTTGAGGTTTCTTTTACGTTTCGTAAATCTATTATTCCTACGTCCGAGTTGTCGTGTTAAGTTGGTACACGGGGCGGAGGGGGAGATTCTTCATTGCTCCACCCTACTATAATGTTGTGTGTATATGCCCAGAGGAAGTTCATCCCCCGCTTTATGCCACGGTATGTAAATAATAACTCATGGACAGTAGAACGCAGAATCCACGGCTTTTCGCTTTAAAAATTATTTTCAGCTTTAAAAATTATTTTCAGCTTTAAAAATATCATTTCAGACTGTTTTGAACCCACGAACCTTAGTTCCAGAGACAATTGTGGTAACACCTTAAATCGGATGAGTGGAGTTGGGTGAGAGTTTGTAAGACCTTAACACGGCGACCTTATTTTAGATTCTGGTAACACCTTGACCACTGGGAACACTCAGCATCATGAGGACAACGCACTGGTTAATTGAATAATCACCATCCAAAGAAAACTAAAATTAAAATTTATAAGAGCATAATACAGAAGAATATTTTGTCATATGTAAGTGAAACCTGGTCTTTGACGGATTACAAAAGAATACAATTATAACAGTTGAATTTGATTATCTTAGAAGAAGCCTTCAAAAAACAAGACAGGATAAAATAAGAAATTAATTCCTTTGGAGATACATGAATGCCACCACATCTGTTAAGAGGATTGAAAATCAAACTCTTAAATGGTGTGGCTATGTACAAAGAATGGAAAATGAAAGGTGGCCAAAACATGTATACCAATGTTCACCCCCTGAAAGAAATAAACGTGGCAGACTAAGATGAAAATGGAAAACCTATGTCAGAACTATAATGGATGATAGGAATTTGGAAGAAAGAGATTGGAATGATAGAAATAAATGGAAACTGAAGACGGCAAACCTATAAGTGGGGGAAAGCCGAAGAAGAAGAAGAAGATCATCAGTCCTTCACGAATTTGGCATTTGTAGACCTTTCTCGGCCCCATCTAGTAGTCTTTTAAGAGGTCTTTCTAGTCATAGATATCCCTTGGGTCTATATTGATCCTTTCACTTATTTTCTGAGGCTTGAACGTAATGTAGTTTTCCCTAAGATAGGTTACTAGCCTTATCGTTAGGTGGTCCTGTAGTGGGGCTGCCACTTTTTGCCTCTGGACAGGCTTGTAAGTACAACATTTCCTCTGCATTTGATTAAACAGTTATACCGCCGTGACTCGGTCGCTATTTACTCATTTGTAGAAACAGGGTGGACCATGAAATGAGATGAAATTAAAATCGTAGTTATTTTTTTTAATGTCATGCAACTCACTTTTAAAATTCGTTAAGAAGCACCGTTGAGTAAAAGTTAAAAAACATAAACTTGGTACATGAGATCTCAATCGTCCTTGTATAGGACTATACAAGCAGAAGATGGAACTTATGTTCCGAAAGACCTTCTTGATATTTCACAGCATTAGGCCCTATATAGTTGAGGACGACTGAGATCTCAGGTACCAATTTTATGTTTTTAACTTTTATGCAACTCTTTGTTCTCATCTGCCAGATATTGACAGCTGCTTACGTTAAATGGTCTTGGCTCTTAGAAGTGTCGTGGTATGAATTTACTTTTCAGTTATGGTTGATTTTTATGGAAACTGAAAATAGTAGTGGAATTTGGAGGCATTTTTCTTGAGTGTGCATTTTATTTATAACTATAGTATAGCATATTTTGTTTCACAGTTAATAATACGTTTCATTGGATTCGATATAGACATTTTTATCTCTTACTGCTTCATAAATACAGAATGTAAATAAAGTTTGACATTAAAAAATGACATTTTATTGCAGATAATGGAGCAACCAATCCAAAAGTTTTATCTCCTCCTGTAAATGTATTATTAAATTTGCTGACATGCCAATTTGATGTCCGATTGACATTCAATAGGAAATTTGTTTTGTTTTCTTATAAATAACAGAAAATAATAAACTTTGCATTTCAGAAATTTGTGTTTATTTATTGAAAGAATGCCGTTTTAAATTTGAAAATAGTTTTATATCCCACATACCTTACATGTAAGAGATAAAGATGCGAACAGTCCAGCCGCTAAGTCTCCGGCCCTGACGTTGAGGTTGTACGAGGGGTAAAGGGAGAAACTCGCCCTCTACTACCAATAAGGAAATAGTTGAAGTAGGAGTGAACGACTGCCACAACCAATCACTGCTCTTGACGCCGCTAGTAAGGTTTGAAATTGCTGCGATGATGTCGCCTGTATTTCTGCTAACCGCCATGATTTGATATTCCGCGTGGTACATAAAGCGGTCCCTCCCACTGAATATCCATATCGGCAACACTATAGTGAAAATGTCAGGGCCGACGACTCAGTGGCTGGACTATAGGTAAAATATGACGTTATTTAAGATAGAATGACCTACGAGTATGTAAACATTTAGGTAGTTAGTGCATTATTTAGCTACGTTTAACGGCTCAGATCATATAAGCCACAATTCAAATATTCGCATGAAAGTGCCGATATCTCTTATGTCAGGCTTGAAATTCTTCTACGTGTTCAAATCTACGACACAGAATCCACGGCTTTCCTTCAAAAGAAAGCCTCACCTACGCCCTTAAAAATTCATCGACCTCCGCCGAGTTTTAGCCGGTGAATATCGAATTCAGAGGCGAACATGCTAACCTCTTATTCATCGAGAGAGGGATATTAAAAAAACACGTGTAAATGAATACAAATGTCATATAATATGACTTATATGACATTTAAACATAAACCTAATACATTTCCAGATAATATGCATTATACAACAGACAATCCTGACATCCCTGAAGTGCAAGGACCCCCGACCTCAAGAATGCTAATACCGGTAACTTTAAGCTTTCGTTTCCTGATGAATAAGTTCCTTGCAATTAGCATTGCTTTTCATATTTTTTACGTCTGTCTCTTTACTATTTATACTTAATATCTAAAGTTGTTTATTTCCCTTATTGTGTTCTTTGCTGTTCTGACATTTTCGTATTTCACCTTCCCCTCCTGTTTAATTTATTTTAGATCTAAAATAATTCCTTTCATCTTATTAGCCAGCAAAGTTGGAATAAAAACAGCGATATTGATAACTAACTCACTACTATGCTAAAACATACATCGAGCTTGGTT